>JAKGSA010000618.1:230982-299117 GCA_033558755.1 Philaethria dido
TAAAGTGTTCGAAACGTCGGGTTTCCAAAAATGTATTTTTGAATATAAAATATACACGATTAATCTGGTTAAAATAGTTTCATTTAAAATATATATATATATATATATATATATATATATATATATATATATATATTATTAACACATTCGCGCTCGGCCATTTTTCTACGTTTCTAATTCTGAGTACGCCAAATGTAATGAACTTCTGAAGCCGGTTGCCACAAACTTGTATCGTCAAGGGGAGGATGAAAGTAGAACATTTGTTTTAAAATATCATCGTTGAAAATGTAATATAATAATTTGAAATTACGTGAATTCACGTCATTGTCAACCAGGAATAGCGTTTAAAATAACGTGAATTCACTTCGGCGGTCTCGGATGTGTTAAGATGTATAGAATGTTATGTTATGTTTTTTGCATCAACCCCATTTTTTTTGTTAGATTTGTTTTTTTATTGTCGCAAATTTTTCGCAAATGTTCAGCTTGTTTTTTATAAACCCAAATTTTTCTCAACTTTATTCTTATTTTGAACATCCAAAGTGATGATTTTGTTTTACCGTAATGTACAAAAGGTTAGCCGATAGAAATCGGTTTATATGGACGCTTCGCAACTGATTTTTACTTTTTCAATCTGTTAAGTCGAAGCACTGCGTTGAGTTTCGCCACTCAATACGCAATGTCTTGAATTCTTGTGGATAAGCGGGGGAGTGTTTTTACGATAGATTCTCTGTAATTATTTTGCTATGTGTAAGTTCTTGTAAATATCTAACAATACTTTTTTAATTGTATATATATATTATATTTGTTTCATTTCGTACATTTTAAAATTGAGTACTAGATAAGACTAATTTATCATTAGGTTGAGAAACCTCATTTAAAAATTGCAAAGCAAATAGAAAAATTAAACATCAATAATCATCTAAACTTTATTAAAACTCGTGCAAACTAAAACAATTATGACCACTAACAACAACAACAAAAACAAACAAACAAAAAAAACAAAAACTTGAAACTAATCACTAATACCGAGTGCCAACTTCATTTCCAGCGTGTAATTCTCTACTTTATCCGCTTTCTCTTCATCAGTTTCACAATCTTCAAAAACTTCGTCATCACCAGATGTATCTTTCACATTAACTTCATCAACTTCATCAGTTTTAATAACTTCATTAATTCCATCATCTACTTTATTAATTCCATCAACTTCATTACTTGCATCAGCTACTTCGTTATCATCATTTTCTCCTATAGTATCTTTTGAATCTTTTTCTATACAAAAAGTCCTATCCATCCCTTTATGCTCAGTGAGGGTATCCTCAAAAGAGGTGTCTGTGCTTGGTATCAAGGTAGTATCATCTTCGTTAACGTCTATAACAGATTCATTGGGTGAGGGAGTGTAGTTCACAAAGTGGGAAGACCGCCATCTTTGTTCTGCTTCTTGCACTTGTGTTTCTAGTATGTGTGATACTTCAGTTATCTAGAAAATGAAATTATTAACTTCATAAAAATTGTATTTATAATTACGCAAAATTGTCATTTTTACAGTTTCACGCTTTTTTCCGCATAGGGGAAACCTGGTGTCAAGACATTGCATGTAAAGTGACGAAACTCAACGCCGCTTACAACTGAAATGATGCCAAGATGATAGAAAGCGTCTCACTGTAAACATGAGTGTGGATCGATTCCCGTTAGGTAGTGCAAAATTATTAAAATTTGATAAGAACCAGAACGAAGAAATGATAATAATTAAAAAAATATCATTACCCCAAATGGAAATCGAACCTGTAAACACGCATGTTTACGATCACTCGCTCTTTAAGCATAACATTCTTTTTTACTTTGGATATACTCGTATCCAAATATTTTTTCTTTTTTTTTAGCTTCACGCTGTATCTCGCATATAGCAGTGTAGACAAAGGAAACCTGAGAACCTAGTGTTAAGACACTCCATTCCCCACTTTCCGCGGAATTGAGGCATTGCGTGCTGAGTGGTGGAACTCAACGCCACGCTTTGCTTTGTTACCAAGCCCAGGAAATGAAAATACTAAACTTTTACATTTCCTGTGGTGGTAATCGAACCCACAAACTGTAGCGTTTACAGTCGCACGCTTGTGCCTTTGCGCCACGACAGGCGTTATAAATTTAAGTAGGGAAAGCGCCGGAGTGTTTTAACACTAAGGTCTCTCTATAACTATATAACTCACACTATATTCATTCTCCAGTTCATCAGATATCTGTTGTATAATAGAATTGGTGGTATTATCCACTCTACTCTCGTGCGAGGTGACCACGTCCATTTGTCGGTACATCTCGTCCTCTTCGTATTTCATAGTTTTGTTTAGTATTTCCGTCGCCACTGACTCTTCTATGCGAGCGTCTTCCGCCATGTTGGCGTAGTTTTTACCTAAAAGGTTGTTAAGTAAGAGAACGGAGTGTTTTAACACTACTTTATGCATGATTGCATATATTATGTGGGAGTTTTGTAACATTTTTTTTGCATCCACCTCTCAAACGATCAGACATTACATGGTGAGTAGCGGAATTTAACGCCGTGCATTTCCTACCACAGTTGATATTTTAACATTTAGAATATGTAAAATATTTAAAATCGTGTAAAGAACTGATAACTGAAGTGTCTAACAACAAAAAGAAGTTACTACAGAATTTCGACGTATCAGGTCGTATTCGGGTAACCTGATGGCAAGTGATCCCCGCGGCCCACAGCCGGCCTCAAAAGTTGATAATACGTAACGTATAATTTAATCAGCTATAACGTTAGAATGGTACACAAGAGGCGCGGGTTCGGGTCCCGCTACGTTCTAATTGTTATTCACATCACGCTTTTTCCCGCAGTAGGTTTGCGACTGCGTCTCGATATGCTACGACTACGCTACGACTTGTCAGATATAAAAAATCAAGCTCATAACCTTGTGAAGGAAATCTATCATCATCATATGAATTTATCATACCAATGATAGATCTCTTGGCTTCGCTTTGCTCCAGTTTACATGCATTTACAGTATTATCTGTTAAATTATACCAAATTTTATTACTACAATCTAATATTATGGCCAAATTCCACAAAATCATGAATAAATGTCTAAACACAAAAGCAAAAAACAAAACAAGCAAGTCAAACGTAAACATTAAAAAAGCAGCGCAGAGGCACAAGTGTGCGGCTGTAAACGCGGCAAGTTGTGGGTCCGATTCCCACTCCAGGAAATGGAATTTTTCATTCAACAAGGCAAAGCGCGGCGTTGAGTTCCGCCACTCAGCACTAACGTGCTACTGTACGAGCGATTACTCGCTCAATTCGGCGGAAAGTGGGGAACAGAGTGTCTTAACACTAGGTTCCCTCTGCCTACCCTGCTATATGCGGGATACAGCGTGAAGCTATGTATGTATGTCTATGTATGTATGTATGTAGAATTTATATATTTTATTTAAAATTAAAAATGTGTAGACTTAAAAATATGCATTTTCGATTTATCGACTTATTTACGCCTGCTACGGATATAAGATCTTAAATAGAATTCATTGAAACCATCGTGGCACAGTAGAAACAGCATCTGACTGTAAATGCGAGTGGTTATGGGTTAGATTCCCACTCAAGGAAATTCAATATATATTTCCCTGCTCTGGTAACACAAAACGCGGGGTAGAATTCCGTCACTCAACACCCAATATCCCGAATTCAGGTGGAAAGAGGAGACCAGAGTGTCTTGACACTGGGTTCTCTCCGGCTACACTGCTATGCAAAATAAAGCGTAAGGCTAAAGTAGAAGATAGATAATTTAGTTTACCATCATTCCTCTTAACAGTCACTTCTTCTTCCAACTTACTTCCACTGTCATCAAAATCTTTAGAACTATTTCTATTGAGTCTATCTAGATCTTTAGCTGTGTTCGGTCTACATTTAGTTTCACTTGACTTATACTTGGGAGACTCAAATATATCACTTTCTGAACTATTTGTATTTGAATCATCTGGTATATTTATTGATTCAGTATCTGATGAAGATGCTGAAATATAATTAAAATTTTTATAAAAAAAGAAAACCAATATCAAATATAATGCGCTGAAAAGTAAAATTATTACGAATAACTCAAAAACTACTCGTCAGATCTTCTATATATTTAAGTGTTACCACATCAGAAGCTATCATATAAAAAAAAGGTCAACAAAATTGGCTGAAAATTGCATGTTTTTATATATAGAGATACTAGTGTCCCCGTCAACGCATTAACAACGCGTTGTCTTTATCAATATATGTATATATGTCACTTTATATAAACATGGATGTCAAACCATGGTGGTGTGTGTGTAACATTTATTTTATTAATTTAATATACTTTATATGCATTATTTAAAAAAAATATTAGCATTCTGCACTTCTCTATATAAACTATAAGTGTGCCAAGTTTCATGCTCCTGCGTCCGCGTAATTTTCGTAAAAAGGGATCCAAAGTTTTTGCTCCACATATTTATATACAGATCTCTATATAATAAAAATTCTAAAAAGTATCTAACTGAGCTTAGGTAATAAGCAATCATAAAATATAAGTGTTAGCTCACAAAACTACTCACATAAAGATTCTACATGTTCGTCACCTATTTCATAAGTTACTTTACTGGTATTCGATTCAACGTTTTCATATAAAACTGCTCCAGGCACATGTGTTAACTTCACTTTATTTGGATCTAGCAAATGATTATTTTTGTTATTTTTAATAAGATAAGCGAATATGTCAGTGGCACATACATGAAAGCCAAAGTATTTAGGTATACTGCAAATTTTCGCTACCCAAATATTATTTCTAAGAAAAATAGTTTAGTAAGAGTGAAAAATATTTATTAAATACTTCAACAGAGAGGCACGGGTTCGAGTCCCTACTATATTCATTTTTCTATAAAAAGTACTGTAAAGTAACATTATTACGAATAACTCAAAAACTACTCGTCAACAAAATTTATATGGCACCATATCGAAAGCCCTAGCTGGCATACAAAAAAAGAAGCATCAAATTTGGTTCATCCAGTAAAACACATAACACACATAAAAAAATAAAGTCGACTTCATAACCTCCTCCTTTTCGATCGGTTAAAAAAAAAACTCTTACTCTGTGTTTCCCCTCCAGTCTTCTGACTAAGAGCGATTCTGTCGTAAGCGTTATCAGTTTTGTACGTAGTTATAAAGTTCTTCTCGACTAGCGCGTGCGCCGGCGCAGGCTCCTGAGACTTGTGGTATTCCTCCATTATCTTAGCATCGTAGAGTTTCTAGTAAATTACAATACAAGTATCATATTTTTTCTTGAATTGAGGCATTGCTTGCTGAGTGTTGGAACTCAACGCTGCGCTTTGCGTTGTTATCAAATTCAAATTCAAACCCAGGAAATTCAAATATTAAACATTTACATTTCCTGGAGTGGGAATCGAACTCACAACCCGTCGCGCTTACAGTCGCACGCTCGTCTGTGTCTGATATAAATATCATATTAAAAATAAAAATTAGATTAGTATTTACAATTTTAAATGTGGACGTACATTTTTTACAGTTTCATGCTTTTTCCCGCATTCCCCTGTATTTAAAGAGAGCCTAGTTGTCAAGACACTCCGTTCCCCCCTTTTCGCACGACACATTGTGTTGTGAGAGGCTTTAAGGGACGCCCAACTTTACCACCAGAGCCAAGAAAAAGAAAATATAATCATTGCATGAAGTGGGGACCCACAACCAACCGCGTTTGTCTCACTGCACCCCGATGGTCTTCAAAATTTAATTATCATATTTATAATATTCATTGTATAAACATTTTCATATTAGAAATTATCCTATCATTTAAATTTTCAAAAATTTTGATGAAACTTTACAATAATATAGCTTACACATCAGAACACCACATACACTACAATTCAAAACAATCCTGCCCTATTTGATCATAACATAACGGATAAATATTAAAAAAATATAAATTGACATAAATATCTTTTACCATAGGATCAACAGCGGGTTCTCCTCTCGCTATCCTAGCTTCTCTTTCCAGTTGTTCCTGTTCCAATTCTGCAAATATCTCCAAGTCTTCAGCGGAAGGTTCCAGATCATAATTATCATCAGTATTATCTTTAATGGTGGATGGTATTTGATATGTAATGTTTGTAGATGCTCCATCACCATCACCTTTGGATTTTGAAGCTAAAAAAATTGTTTTGTTTATATTCAATCGATTTCAAGAAAGGAATAGGTTTTTTGAAGTTTTAAGGTGCTATTTTTTTTTTTTATTGATAACGGAGGGCAAACGAGCAGAAGGACCACCTGATGGTAAGTGGTTACCTTCGCCCATAGACATCTACAACACCGGAGATGTTGTAGATGCGTTGCCAACCTAGAGGATACAGATGGAAAGGGAGGATAATGTAGTAGTCCGCTATCGGAACCACCACATTTTGGGGAAAGGATGGGTGGGAAAGGGGAAAACCTGGCTTACATGCCATCGAACCGGAACACATCATAAGATATTTGGCGGTTCGTCTTTGACATGATAGTGGTCGCGAGCCAGACGGAGGACGAACCTCCTACCACCAAACAAAATATTTTAAATTTAGTTCAGATGTGACGAATAGCTTAAATTATTGGTAACAATTATACTTTTAGTGCATTTTTATTGTCGGTTTCCTTTTTTTGTAAGAATCTTAACTATTTAATACAAGACTTGTTTAGTATCGTTGTTATTTGAAACTCAATGTAACGAAAATCACGATAAAGGAACAAAATGTATGGGATATAGTGGACAAGTGAATGAGACAGAAAAGATATAAAAATACGCAGTATTCAGTTGTTCAAAGTAAAAGACGTTAGGTTTTGGATAGTAGAAACATATATCACGCTTTCTAAATCAAAATATTTTTTTGGATCCATAAATATTTTTGCAATCAGGATGATTATCCTCTCTGATTAGACAGAACCGAATATCATCACATCACACTCCCACACTCCCTGCTACTTCCGCACTGTTCCAAAATCGGACATTACGTGTTGAGTGGTGAAACTCAACGTCGTGCTTTGTCTTAATACATACATAGCTTCACGCTGTATCCCGCATATAGCAGGGTAGGCAGAGGGAACCTAGTGTTAAGACACTCCGTTCCCCACTTTCCGCCAAATTGAGGCATTGCGTGCTGAGTGGTGAAACTCAACGTCGCGCTTTGCCATGTTACCAAACCCAGGAAATTAAAAATTCCATTTCCTGGAGTGGTAATCCAACCCACAACCTGTCGCGTTTACAGTTGCACGCTTGTGCCTCTGCGCCCCGACAGACCCTATATATATAATATATTTTTTTTTTTACTTTTGACTTATTATAACTTGTAATGGTAATATTTTTTTATAATTATTGACTAAGTACCTTCCTGTCTTTCAACAGTGTTACTTGCAGATCCCTTGGACGTATTCTGATTTCCACTCTCCTCGTGTCCACTTTTGTTCTCCTCCGATTTAGTGTCATTATCATTATTCTCGTCCATTTTCTCTTTGGCAACATCACTATTTTCAACTTCTTTATTAATTTCCTTTATTTGTATACGTTTCCTTGGTTTCACCGTTTTTTTAGTATTTGTATTTATTTTATCTTTTTCGAAAGCTAATTTTCTATCATGATCAACTATTAGATCTCCTTCAACTACCACACCGCTTCGTTCTTGTGGATGACCAACAATTATTTTGTTTTCATCGTTTGACCTTTTATTATATTCTTCAATTATTTCAATCAATGGTTTCTTTTTAGCATTGAACTTATCAAGTGATTCTGTATCAGGGCTTTCACTTTTATCTTTTTCTTGCTCAGTTTCTTGTTTATTTTCTGTAATTTTTAAAAATGGATAACAGAAAAATACATAATTTTTAAATTATTGTTAATAATGCAAGGATTTTATTTTTATTACCTTCAAACATTTGTGATGCTCTTCTACTTCGTGTATGCGACGGTTGATTGAACAGTAAGCTATTTATAGTACTCATTTCTGTAGAGGTGTGCCTTAAATTTAAAAAATGAATAAAATTATTAAATTATTTATGTTTCTTAATAAGATTACAACGGTTTTTAGGAAAAAACGTAAAAATGACTTAACTAATTTAGTTAGCGTCTGACTGTTAACGTGGTTTATGGGTTATGGGTTCGATCCTTAGTCGGGGGGGCTCAGGGTTGAGTTAACGACTCAACATGTGATGCCTGAATTTTAGGCGGTCTGTGGAGAACGGAGTGTCTTAATACTAGGTTCTCTCTGTCTACCCTGCTATGCATGTATAAAGAGTAAAGCTCAAAAATATATAAACATATTCACCTATCACCAGACTGGTTAGTATTTGAACCGACACTAAACCCACTCCATTCTTCTTCAACACTTTGTTCATCTTTCAGTTCCTGTATGAGATGTTTCCCGCGATCCACTTGCGACCATTCTATTTTTGCTGTTTCTGCTTCTAAAATAAACATTTTTTTTAATTCGACTTTTAATAAACAAGACATACGAAGAAATAAACGCGTGTCGTGGCGCAAAGGCATAAGCGTGCGACTGTAAACACGACAGATTGTGGGTTCGATTGCCACTCCAGGAAATAAAAATATTAAATATTTATAATAATTTCTATTTAATATTTTCATGCTCTGGTAACAAAACAAGGCGCGGCGTTGAGTTCCGCGACTCAGCACGCAACTCCTCAATTAGGCGGAAAGTGGGAAACGAAAATTGTAAAGAGAACAGAATATCTTAACACGTCGGTTCTCAGGTTCCTTCTGCCTATCATGCTATGAGCGGCTTTTGCACTGAAGTCCAGAATTAAATTTATAACTAAAAGTAGTTATTTTTTTTAAATTACCTTGAAATTTAGAATCATCTTCACTCGAGTCACTATCACTGGTAGTGTCAGACTCTGAGTCACTAAGCATATCTGTTACTACACCGTTTTTATATTTCTTAGGCTCGTCGCTGTTCTCTTCTGCTTGACTACCAGTTTCAATATTTTCTTTTTCTTCTTCCTAAATGAATAATTAACTTTTAAGTCTTTGAATTCATCGTGCAAATGTATTCAAGTACAGTGCGGCAATTTTTACTGTAATTGTTACTGTAAACGCATTGGTTGCGGATTCGATTTCCGATCGGATAATAATATTTAAATTATATGCCCTTTCCTTTCACATAACATAAAGCGCGGTGTTGAGTTCCTACACTTACATACATACCTTCACGCTGTATCCCGCATATAGTAGGGTAGGCAGAGGGAACCTAGTGTTAACACTAGGTTCCCTCTGCCTACCCTGTGGTAGGGAACGTGGTAGGTAAGTGGGGAACACTTTCCGCCGGATTGAGGCATTTCCTACACTTTATAAATCTAATATAAGTACAACTTAATATACTGGCTAGGACGTCAAACAAATAAAGAAAATACTTTTAAGCGTGTTTTTCATAAGATTTTCAAACTATTGTATAACAAATATTTGTTCTTTTTAACTGTTAATCATATATTTAGGGTAAGAAAACTCATTTTGAGAAAACTTAAGCTTAACTTAGTGGTCAGGGCGCTCAAAACATTTGCAAAAAGCGCGGGTTCGAGTCCCGCTGCGTTCAATTTTTTTTACGTATGCTGATTTTTTATTTGCTAATTTTTTTTAAATATTGCTATTTTTTTTAATTTTATAAATAAAAAAAATATATAAAATATAACCTTATCCTCTATAGCGGGAAGTCCCGATTTCTCCCTCACTTCTCTCTCACGTGCTTCGCGTCTCGCTTTATTGTCATCTCGCATCTTTATCAAATAGCGAACACTCTCCATGACCTTTTCTTGATCTTTAGCTATCCATCTTAGAAATAAAATATGTTTTTATGAGGCTATTACGGCACAGTGGTACAGCACTTGATTGTACACGCGATTGATTGTGAGTTCGATTCGAGATAACTTTTTACTGGATGAACCAATTTTGATAATATTTTCTTTATATGATAGACAAAGTAAGTATTAGGCTTTTGATGTGTCCCATTTCAATTTATTCAAAATCTGACGTGTAGTTTTTGAGTTTTTCGTAATAATGTTACTGTTTAGCGCAATTTTTTACAAAGTGCTTTTCCTTTTTTGAGACATTTAAACATAATATGTTCACTTACCGTCTCCTCTCAGCAATCTCCTCCTGCACTCCCCCTCGCTGCCACGCAATAGCACAAGCGCGGTCTCGCGGGAATATAGGACGGTTGTCAAGGTTCAACAGTTCCTTGAGACGTAAGGTTAACGTCTTGCGATACGCTGGGATGTTACGTACTACCGGATTTCCGGTTAGGACCAGCACTGGTATGACCAAGAATTTAAAAAATTAAATTACTTATTTTTTGTTGTTTTTAAAAAAAAATGTCAAAAATATGGAAGAAAAGCTTATATGTATATTATAAGCTTGTGCGTTTTTAATCGTTATGTATTCTTTTAATGCAAAAAATATTTAATTAGGTACTATATACTTGTTGTTATGTTACGAACAAATTATACAAAACCTTCATAAATTGTAATCTATGTGTTAGCCTAATGAAAAAGCTATATTATTGTAAATTTCATCTACATCCGTTCAGTACTTTTTGCGTGAAAAAGTTACAAACATCCATCCGTCCTTATAAACTTTCGCATTTACAATACTAGAATATACAAAATAAAAAAAAATTCAATACATATTTTTCTGCATTATGCATGCAATACAAGCAATAGAACCAATTGCCACCCCCTTCTCCACTTTTCGTTCAGAATCGAAATATTGCGTGTTCAGTGGCGGAACTCAACGCCATTATTTTTCTACAATCAAATTAATAAAAAAAAAATTAAACCTACCTTTCAACGTAGCCATATCCTGTAACACATCTACAATGAGAGGATCCTCTAAACGATTGTATGACAGATCTAGAACTGACAAGTTCTTGCAATATTTCAAGTGATCTAAGTCATCTGAAAATATTTTAGTTATATTGTATGTTATATGCAAGTCGATTTATTATCGTATTCGCGCTTGGTGTTGATTTATTTTTAAATATATATCTATGTTTTCCTAATCTGTTTTTGATTAAATATACTTCATCGTGAAGAAAAGCTTTGGATCCAATTTAAAAAACTAGGCGGACGAAGGAGTATGTAAATTGGCATACATATGGTGAACATGGAGAAGAAGTGCATAAAACAAATATTTTTAAAATAATGCTAGGGGTTACTAGTTATGACAAATACAAATTTTGTGTAACAGTTTGCACGTAGTAGGATTTGAGCCCACGTCTCTTAAGTCCAAGCATTCTAACCAATAACCCGTACTTTCTTATGTAACATTGAAGTTATTTATGCTTTTTACAACTATATAGGACGATATTTTTCTAGTTTTAGATAAGCAAATATATTTATTTTTCTTTTATTGTCTGCACTTCACGTTTTCTCTCCAAATTAAATGTCATTCTCACCAAAGTAAATGAAAATAATTTAAATACAATCATTCCCTTTAGTGAGAATCGAACCCACAACTACACTCGCGGCTACATACAGCCACTGTCCGACTTCGTACGATAGCCTCATAGGGATAATAATTTAAAAATATAACAAAAAATAATGTGTTTTATATTACTTACCGACAGTAGCTAACATATTATGGCTTATACTCAGCGTGTGTAAATCAGGAACGACGTCCAAATTTTCAATTTTCGTTACAAAGTTATGATCCAAGTTCAATGTGTCAAGTTTTGGGCAGCCATTTAAATTTTCAATTTTTCTCAAAACATTGTAATGAAGGTACAAGCATTTCAGTTCAGAGAGCGTATCGAGACCTTCGATCTTCTGGATTCCGTTATTTTCAAGAAATATACATTTAAGTCCCGTATATTCTTCTAAGTTTTCTATTTTGGAAAATCCCTAGAAAATTAATGAATAAAAAAAAACGCGACATTGAGTTTGGCCACCTAACATGGAATGTCACGAATCGAACCGAATGTGGCGGACGGAGTGTCTTAACACTATATTCTTCCTAATTACCCTTCTATGCAGAATAAAGTGTGAACCAGCATTTTTTATATCACCATGTTTTACTTTTATCCTAACACAATCACCTTTTTTGTAAGAACCAAAAGTAAAATCAATTTTACTGCTATTTTTTCCAAAAACCGTGCACAAATTACACTTAACGTATAGACATGGACATGTATTTTTACTTACTTTAAAATGCAAATACAAGATGTCATTCAAATACGGTGTGCAGTACAACTTGTGTTGTTTGCAATGATTTCTTATAAACTCTTTCGTCATTCTTGGACCACGATTCATTTCTTCTAATTCCTTTTCGATTTTCAACTGAAATTGTTTTTGTTTCTCTTTTTCAGCCATCTCTTTTTTATTTTTTTCATCTTCTTCGACATCTATAAAAAATGTTACAAAAATATATGATCTTTGATCTTATTTCGACCTTCATACATAGCTTCACGCTGCATCCCGCATATAGCAGGGTAGGCAGAAGAAACCTAGTGTTAAGACACTTCGTTCCCCACTTTCCGCCGAATTGAGGCATTGCGTGCTAAGTGGCGGAACTCAACGCCGCGCTTTTGACTTGTTACCAAACCCAGAAAATGAAAAATTCCATTTCTTGGAGTGTGTCTCGAACTCACAATCTGTCGCATTTACAGTCGCACGTTTGTGCCTCTGCGCCACGACAGGCGTTATTTCGCGAAACTAAATATATAAATATTTAACAGAATGTTTACCTTTAACTTCATCAAGTAATGGCACCTCAGATACTTTAGCTTTTTCTTTCATTTCATCATCCCTTACAAAATCTCCTTTTGCTTTTTCGTCAATTTCTGGTAATTCTTGGATGTTAGCAGTGTCCCTTAATTTTTTCTTCTCTTCACGTCTCAATAAATTATTTGCGAGACGTAACACTTCTTTATTATCTTTCATTTTATCTTTAATATCGTGTAAGAGCCCATCAATTTTCTTATTTCTTTGAATTTCTTCGTTTTTGATCATATTTAGTTTTTCGTTTGTAGATTTAACTTCATGGGGTACTTCAATTGATTCAAGCTTATTATTTTTCCTCTTTGGATGTAATACATCGTGAGATTTCTGCAAAATCCCGTCGACTTCTTTCATGAAGTCCTGACATTCTTTGTTTCTTATTTCGTAATTAGCCTTACAAGTATTGACTCTTGTTTCATGACTTTGAATTTCATTATTCAGTTTATTAATTGCGTTATTTATGTCATCTATTTCTAGCTGTGTAACGGTATTAGCTTTAGTATCTCTATTATCTTCTTTTTCATGGCTATCATTGATTTTCTCGGTTTTATTTTCTTGTATTAATTTACACTGCCTTCGTGCTTCTCCCTCTTCTTTAAGTTTTTGATATGCGAGATTGGACTTTCTGGAGTTTTCTAAAGTTTCGTTTACATCATTCAGTAACTCGTTCATACTATTGAGTTTATTTGTGATATCTTCTCTTATCAACGTGCTTAAATTTTCTGCGCCTTCTACTAAGTTTTTTGCGAGATTCCTCATTTCGTTGTATTCAAGATTGTTATTTTCGGCATTTTCAGTTCTACCCATTTTAAACATATCTTGTAAAGCATTTTGCAGCGTTTCTTCTATTCGCATATCATAACTTGCTTTGTTGTTAAGCCTCTCTTCTTCCGATGTTTCAGAATCATTTACATTATTTGAATCTAGATCACTTGGTTGTGAGTTACCTAAAGATTCACAATTCTCATTTGAAGAATTTAGATTTAAAATACTACTAATATCTTGAAGACATTTTTCGGTATTTTTAAGTTTTGTTTCGAAATTGCTTGTTAATGGTTCAGCCATATTTCTTTGTTTATCCTGTTTTATTTCTACCTTGTCTTCACAAGATGCCTGAAACTTGATTTTACTATTTACTGGTATGTTTAAAGCGTCATTTATAGCATAGCTTTCTTTTACAATGTCTATAGTAGAGAGATTTCCTTTTGGTTGAATTAAGCAATACGAAGATTCTTTTAAAACTGGATGATCTTCTATTTTCATTTTATTTGAACTCATGTTTTCGTTGTGATGAGGATCTTCATATTTATCAGCTAAATGTTGAAACATTTCTTTTGTTTCTTGAAATCTTATTTCATAAGACTTGTTAGTGCACTCTGTCACAGCTTTATCAATAGCATCAAATTCTTTATCATCATTTGATTCATCCGAAACTTCCTCTTCCATGTATAATGTTGAGGGTTTAATAAGTTTACTCTTTGCTCGATATTCAGCGGCCGCGTTCATTAATATTTGACTGTTTTTGTATTTTATTGCTTTCGTTTTATCGAAATCTCCAGCTACGGAATCTAATTCGGCTTTCATTTCAGAATACTTGGGCAATTGTATTTCATCTAAAGGTACCGCAATATTTTTACTTTGCGAATTAATAGAAATTTGAATTTGTTTCGCCTTTTCCTCTATAATAGGATTATCTTTCAGTTTTTCTTTTATTTCGTCTTGAGTTAAAGGTCTGTTGTAAACTCCAATGTTTGTGAACGGCTGACCAGTCATTACCTCGTATTCTGACTTCACAGGACCAGACGCAGACGCAGCTATATAAGGCGTATTTTCATTTGTTCCTTCTTTAAGAGGTTTCAATTCATTTTCTATCACTTTATCTATAGTTTCTTTTGGAATGTGAGCATCTTTAAAAAACTCTTGCAACTCCGCTCGCTTTTTTTCTATATATTCGGCATCATGAATTTGAGAAAGACCTGCCATATTAATTAGTTATTACGTTTTATTGTGGATCGGAAGTTCTTGGCTTTCTAACATTGCTTAGTTACATTTTATTGTTTTGTTTAATCAATATTCAAAAATAGAACAATACATTACCATTATAGTAATAAATTTGTTCATTAATTTAGAATTATAGAATTAATCTTTATATGATTAGATTTTTCATATTTTAATTAAATAAATCAAAATATTATATTATTTATGGTCTTTTACGAATATATTACGTACATTCAAATATGAAAAAAATAAAGACAAAAAAATGTATTAAAATATTTACAACTATATAACGGCTATAACTTAAAAATATAAATGAATTAAGCTTTTTATTATTTTTAAATTCCGACTATTTCAATAGAAAATTGACATTAAAGTTATGAAATCGACTTTTTTGCTTCAACGATACATTTCTTAAATTATCAAAATATAAATTTATTTGCTTAAAAATATTATTATTATGTTTTATATATTAATTAATATTTATCGATTAAATACCACAGATAAAAAACCAAATCATGACAACACCATTGTTATTAAACGTCAAAAACAAAATTTGTCAACAAGAAAAAATCACATATACCGCAATTTAAATTCATTTTTATCTAAAAAAACTAAAACATGGACATTGTTTAAAACACATTTACCAAGTATTATTATTGATTACCTCTCTATACACTAAAAATGGGGGACGAAAGGAATTTCCGTTCGTCATATTATGAGAAAGTAGGATGTCGTGGTGTAGAAGAGAAGAAATCTTTAGAAATACTAATGAAAGAGAAGCCCTGGGACAGGGTCAAGTTAAAGCAGTTCTGCCTGCGCTTCACAGTACCAACGGCCTATAGGAATTTGGTCTGGAAGGTCCTCCTTGGTTAGTATTTACATACATACATAGCTTCACGCTGTATCCCGCGTATAGCAGGGTAGGCAGAACGAACCTAGTGTTAAGACACTCCGTTCCCCACTTTCCGCCGAATTGAGTTATTGCTTGCAGAGTGACGGAACTCAACGCCGTGGTATAATAATTTAAGCTTTTAGCAAAACAGGGTAGTCAGAGAATATATGGAAAGAAAATAGCAAAAATATAAATCAAAATAAAAGTTAATATGTAAATTGTTTTAAATTCAATGAAGGTTTTATTTGTGCACTTATTGCTTATTTAAATATTTGCATTTCTTTGCTCCAATGAGAAAAAGCAGTTTGAAGCTTTATCCAGCTCAGGGTAGGCAGAGAGAACCGAAAGTTAAGACACTCTATTCTCTTCTTTCTGCCTGAATTGAGTGTTAAGTGGTAGAGAACTTAACATGTGATTTAGACAGAATAAGTATTTATTATATTTATTCATATTATATAATTATTCAAATTACTTTGTATTCAGTCACAGCCCATAATATTCATAATATATATACTGTTGTACTTTAATATATTTTTATTTTGAAAAAGAAATGAGTTGTAGGTAACCTTACTCAATGATAATTTAGTACAATAGATATAATAGACATATATAATAATATTTTAAATTAAATTGTAAAAAATAAATGCTTTAGACTTTAGAGGCTATCTTGTTGCAGCATCTGACTGTAATTATGATTGGCTGTTTGATTCCCAATAGGGAGGGTGATTATAATTAAATTATTTTATAACTTGCGTGGAGCAAGGAGAACTGAGTATCTTGGTACCGGATTCTTTATAATAATAATAATAAATAATAATAAAATTCTTTATTTCCAGAGGTTAATAATTCCAATAGAAGCAAATGCACAATAATTTAAGAACAATTACTATTAACCATTATAATAAATTCAATTAAATAAAATAATAATAATAAAAAAAAAACTTTCTCCTCTCCACTGGTATACACATCAATAGTATAAATATTTTCAGATATTCTCCCAGTGTATGCAGATTCACATCAGTTTGTAGCGGAACAGAGAACAGACCAGTATAACCATTTGTTGTATGCCGTGGAAAAGTTACGTTTTGTTGATATGAAGGCGCCACGGAGTGATATACTGTTAGCAATGTGGCTTTTGGAAATTGAAGAGACTGAACCACCAAAATTTCCTGAAAGTGGATGCAATGTATGTACTTAAAATATTGGAAATTATTTTAATATTGGCACAAGCGTGCGACTGTAAACCCGACAGGTTGTGGGTTTGATTCCCACTCCAGGAACTGGAATTTCTAATTTCCTAGGTTTGGTAACAAGGCAAAGCGCGGCGTTGAGTTCCGCTATTCAGCACGCAATGCCTCAATTCGGTGGAAAGTGGGGAACGGAGTGTCTTAACACGTTGGTACTCAGGTTCCCTCTGCCTACCCTGCTATATGTGGGATACAGCGAGAAGCAAAAAAAAATATATTCCCTTAATATATTATTATAACAATAGTACTTAAAACAAAACAATATTTACATTTCTTTCAGTCAGCAGATACATTCATACCAATATCTAAAACACTGTCACAATTATATGACGATGAGGTAGATGTATATTGGTTAAGTAAGTCCCTTACAGATATTGTGCAAAATATGCAGAAAGATCTGCCCAAATTGAAGGAGGCCTTCCTCACCATGCTAGAGAAGGAAGACAGTGAGGTTTATAAGTGAGTATGTTTTTCTAATATATGGCACAAAATATATTATATTTATATTATTTAAAGATAAATATGATATTTTTAATAATTCCACAAATAATGAGCCACACCAACACATCTAAATCTTATTAAAAAAGTGAATGCATTAAATGCGCCTGTTCTCGCAAATAACAATAGTTTTTGTTTCATCAAAATCAGGCTAGGATTTCAGAAATTACCAGAAATTACAATGACTCAAAGCTTGAACATTTTTAAAACTTTTGTTCCGTCGATATTGTTTGGTGACGTCACGCGGCGCTAAGTATGTGTGCGTGTGGCGGTTGTGTGTGTGCGTGTTGTTACACGTACATGTGTGTAAGTGTACGTGACGTCACACAGTAGCGCTACTAACGCGACCGAGGCTGCACTTTAACGCGACATATCACTCATTCTTGAAGATCGAAAAAAAAACAGATTCTATTTTCTTCAGTTACCTTCTACTTTTAGATATGCTCTATTTTCATTATAGTAAAAAGCAGTCTTAGAATTATAGCTTTTACATATATTAATACAATAATAATAATTAATAATATTTCAGTCATCTAGTGGAAGTGAAGGCACTGGACATACTACCTCTAACTAAATGGTTCAACTGCTGTTTTGCAGGCGTATTAGATGACACGTCCCTTACTAAGTAAGTTATAAGTAATATCATATATAATTATAAAGAACAATAACCAAACTGAACCAATTCTTCAAATTTAGGAAGCAAATACAAATAAAGTAAGCTATAAAAGTTAGTTATGTGTTGAAATATGTATTTGAAATGTGCTAATTAAGTCCTTTCATTTGCCACCCCACACAGTACCCATCAACGACTTTTTTGTTTTTATTCATGACGTAATTGTCTAGAGGGCGCCACATTCATCAATCAAAACCTATCTAACGTCACCTTAATTATATAATTCGGTGCTGGGGCTTGGAAGATATGAGGTAATAAAGAATATTACAAACACATGATACGCGCGAAAAACATAACCCTCCTCTGACAGTCTGGTAAAAATATATGAATGGTGTAACAACAAAAGCGGCAAAGTCCAGCTAACGTTATTTACAGAAAACGGATAACAATGCAAGGATACTATATTTTTTTTAGTTGTAATACATACATAGCTTCATGCTGTATCCCGCATATAGCAGGGGACAGTGTCTTAACACTAGGTTCCCTCTGCTTACCCTGCTATATGCGGAATACATACATATATACATAGCTTCACTATGTATATATGTATGTATTTTTCTTCTAAAGCTCTTATAAATATATATTTTTTTAGAATATGGGATAAAATTTGTAGCGGTGCACCAAAGATCCTGTCCTTTGTGGCTGTCATGCTCATTGTTACTCTGAGGCGGCAGATATTGAAGGCTAAGAATGGGGCTGAAGTACTGAAATGTGTTTTAGAGGTAATATACTTTAATATTTTTTTATAGCTTCACGCTGTATCCCGCACATAGCAGGGTAGGCAGAAAGAGCCAGAGAATGCTTTGTTACCAGAGCGATAAAATGAAAATGCTAAATATTGCTTAATATTTTAATTTCCTGGAGTGGGAATCGTATCCATAACCTGTCGCGTTTACAGTCGCACGCTTGTGCCTCTCCGCCACGACAGGCGAAGAATTTATTTAATTATATATTCTCTTAAAAAATATATAATTTTTTATATATGATTCATGATAAGGCCGTTGTATCGTAGTGAAAATGTAACGTGATTGGCCATGAATTTGATTCTCACTCAAGGAAATAATCATTATTTTCCGCTCTTTAAAACAAAGAAGAAAGGATAAGAATTCCGATGGAAAGAAGAGAATAGAATGCTGGATAAAATTTAAAGATGATAAAATAAATACTTTTTTTAATAATATGTTTAATAAAAAAAATTGTTTTTAGATTCCAGAACAATGTGAAGAAGTAGTAGCAAATAAGGCAATCGAGCTATGGCAGTACTACGCTCAGCCACAAAATGAACAATTAGCAAAGAAATGATGTATGACCTTCTAATGAGGTTATATACCTCATTAGAAGATGTTTAACGTGACCTGTGTCTGTGGCAGTGAAAAAAAAACATGTTCTATAAAAAAAAAACAATGGTAGTCAATATCTTACAGATAATTTAAATATATTGCATAAATAATGTGTTTTTATTTATGTCAAAATATTTTATGTCAAAAACAAAAGAGGTTTTATAATAAATTAAATTAATTAACTATGTATGACGAATGGAATATCACATTGTACTTGTTGATTTATGAATAAAGTATTTGGGAATAACGCTGTATTAGGACGTTTTTAATATATTTTTAAAAGATAAGGTTAAAATAAATTTAGGTGAATCAAAATCTTTGTTATTTTATTTATACCTTGGATTTCTGATTTAAAAAAATGTACACAAATATCTTTTAATTTCTTTTTTTATATTTGAGGTTTATAAATTGTTCTATTGCTCCATGATAGTCTCTTTTGGTTTTTTTATTTGATTTATTATTATCGATATCGTATCTTCCTAAGTCCTCCTCATAACAGAAACATCACAGACAAAGCTAAATATGGGTCATTTTGATATTATAACAATTTTGACAAAAAACAAAAAGGGCGAAGAGTTACAGATTTGATATTGGATAGCATTGTAATTTTAATCTAATAGAGCTGTCGAAATGGGCTTCGGTGATGCTTTCGCGATTTATATTTTGCGAAAATCGTGCATACTTTGAGATATTTTATTAGATAAGGTCAACCAAATAAATTAGTCAATAATTATTAGTGAGATCAAGATCAAGAAATATACATAATAAGTTTTTTTTAATTAATTACATAGATTCCTATAATGTTGGTACCCCTGTACGAATGACATTTGACATTAATATTTTTAATCTACACATTGTTGACTCACGCTTGTTCACCTGTTTGTTCATTGTTATTTTTCAATTGTTATTAATTTAAATTTAAGAACAGAAAAACCGATAATTATACTAAAAATGTGTCACAAGTAGAAATCTAAATACATAATATATCATATATTACAATCGAGTGCCTTAAAATTTACATTATTCCTAAAGTTCTTAAATATATTACTGTTTTCGTGTAAAAAGCGTTATATAAAAAGGCAGAATGGCTGAAAAGGTAGGAAATTGATAATATCTTTCCTTAAAATATATACAAACTACTTTACTGTAAACCCACATTTTTCATCAAAGTTTTTATAACGATAATAAAAAAAAGAGCACCTGTCGTCATGTGGGGTTTCTTTTTGGCATGTAACATGAGTGGAATAAATTTATAGTGTTATTTTACGTATAAATAATATAAATATGGTAATAATCATGCTCTAAACAATATTAAAACATTTTATTTACCACCTAAAACTGCAAATATTTATAATTTTATAGAAAACACAAGAAAATCCACTGCCCGAGACTTCACAAGCAGAAGCAACTGACAAACCAAAGGATGTGCCTAAGCCTGTACCCAAAGTGACCCCACGGCCAACAGTGCCTCTACAAGTCCCTCGGCTCTCAATACCATCGTTTACAAAAACTCCACCAAATGAGTTGTATAGGAAGCTATTACCAGCGATTCTATTTATAATTACATTTGTGACTGTGATGACTATGCTGCTTATATATATGGATACTTTTGGTAAGAGATTTTCAAGTATTTTTTGTTCTCTTGAATATAGCAGGGTACGCAGAGAAAACGTAACATTAACACTATTCTCTGTTTTCATGTTGCAAGATGATCTTGGATTTTGTGTTAATATACTGGAGAAATGTAAACAATTTGATTATTCAATTTCATCAATCATTTCCCTGAGTGTGATTTAATTGTCACGATGGCCTCATTTATTATCATTTTTCTTTTGTTATACAATTATTTATTTAAAATAACAATTATATATATCTTAAGCAAATTAGGTTATATAGTCAAAAGAACCAAATGAATTTTTTTTTTAAATATGTTAGGAAAATGTTGTAGTCAGTTACATTGTATATATGATTTTTTTCTGTATTTGAACAAATAATTTTGAATAATAATCTAAATTAACACCTACTGCGGCTCAGAGGACACAGTTGACAGGTTGTGGGTTTGATTTCCACTCCAGGAAATGTAAAAGCTTAGTATTTTTATTTCCTGGTAACAAGGAAAAGCGCGGCGCTGTGTTCTGCCACTTGGCACGCAATGTCCCAATTCGGTAGAAAGTGGGGAACGGAGTGTCTTAACAGTAGGTTTTCAGATTCTCTGCCTACCCCGCTCTCTCCCTATAACAGGGATACAGTGTGAAGCTAAAAAAATACATTATGGTACATTGGGACATTATCTAACTGTAGTATTATTCCCTTAAGACCTACCATAATATAGGGTAAACAACATTATTTTTATTAATATTTATATTATGTATAAGAGAAATGCCACTGTGGCTCAGTCAGCGGCATCTGACTGCTTATTTGTGGGTTTGATTCCCACTCTGGGATATGATTATGTTTAAATTACTTTCATTTCACCATAAAACACGAAACTAAACATCTAATTCCATCATTCAACATGCAATATTTTGGTTGGTACTTGGTTCCCTCTATATTTTGGTACTTGGTTCCCTCTACCTTCCCTTCTACATGCATATAAAACAAAGAAGTAAAAGATAATTTGACCTCCAAAAGCATTAGGTGCCCAGCAGTTCCGTCTAAACATGACGCAGGATAAGGAGTTGGCACGCATAGCTGCTGACTCCCCGACCCTTGTCGCTTATGTGCGGCAACGACATCTGGCGCCGCGACCTCCTCGGACACCTCCCAACCCTGAGCCTACACCGAGGCTGGCTGTGCTGGATAGGATATTAGGGGAAATGGTAAGTTTTAGAGTGTTTTTAAGTTATTAAAATGTGTAAATTTAATTTAGCAGAGGCACAAGTGTGAGACTGTAAAGGTGACAGCTTGTGGGTTCGATTCCCACGCCAGGAAATGTAAGTTTAGTATTTTCATTTTCTGGGTTTGGTAACAAGGCAAAGCGGGGCGTTGAGTTCCGCGACTCAGCACGCACTGCCTCAATTCGGCTGAAAATGGAGTTTTTCTTGCTAGAGTGGAGAAATTAACATAATTTAAATATAATAGTTATTCCGAGATGGAATCGAATCCACAACTGCAATGTGACTATTGCGCCACGATGGTCTCAACTCAAAATATTGCAAATACTAAAATATATTGACATATCAGTAGTTAATAGTTTTTTTTTAATATAGACACTTCCTCGAATTGGAATCGAACTGGCACTTCTCATGTACATCAAAATTGCGTCATGTTATATAACTTGTTAAATGTAACTATTTCATCTGAATTAATCGCTTATATTTTTCTAGAGCTTATTTTTAGATTACTGTAAAGTGTTCATAAGGTCACAAGTGTGTTTCCGAATGCTAAAATATAGGCAACTATTATTATACTTTTTTTTTTACTTTTGAAGCTATTATGGCGTAGTGGGACAATCTGTATACGTTATGGTTCTGGGTTCGATTCCCACTAGGAAATTATTACATTGAAATTATTTTCATTTCCTAGTTTTAATAAACCAATCTAGGCGTTGAGTTTTGCCAACAACATGCCACGTGACATGCCTGTCTGAAATTCGAACGAAAAACAAAGGACGGAGTGTCTAAACACTACATTCTCTATGTCCACTCTGTTATAACTAAAAGCAAATATACGCGATTAATCTTGATAAAATAGTTTCATATAATGTAAAAAAGAAAATTAAAAATTTGAATTTGAATCCCCAACCTACCATCTACCTCCAGTACAACGGCACCCTAGTGGAGTTTCTACCACTGGGTCCGAGAGATCCCACAGCGGCCTACCTGGAAACAGCTCGTGGTTGGGGCGGCGTGGCCGTGAGGGGAGCCCCACGAGACTTTTTAGAGCTTCGGGGCGAAGCCCGAGCTTTGCACGCCTGTTTGAGTCCCACTGAGCACCCAAGAGTTGTGAGTAGAGACTGGAAATTCTTTTTATGGTTCTTTTTTTTTCAGATTTTTACGCTTAGCAGGATAGATTAATAGCAAAGCGTCCATGCAGCACGATTCCCATCGGCTTACCTTTTTGGAAATTATATTAATGTATAATAATAATTATAAAAAAGTAAATAGTTGAGAACGGAAGTGTTAAAAGAGAACGGAGTGTCTCACTTAACATTAGGTTCTCAGACTCCCTCTGCCTGCTACGTGCGGGATATAATGTGAAGTTAAAAAATTGAAAAAAAAAATTAGCGTAAAGACTACTCCGTTCTCATTCCGCCTGAATTCAAGATTTTGCGTGTTCAGTAACTCAATACTGCGTTTTGTCTAACTAGAGCGTGGAAACAAAAATAACTTGAATATAATCATTTCCCTGAGTGAGAATCGAACCCACAACCGATTTAAAAAACGAGGAGGTTATCAATTCTGTTGTATTTGTTTGTGTTACTGCGTGAAATAATTTTGAAAACTTTGATGATTATTTCGAGGAGTGAAAATTTCAGTTAGGCAAGCCGGTAAATTAAGGAAAACCGATGTATATTTAGGGAAACCGACATATATATTTAGGGAAACCGGTAATTATTTTTTTTTAGCTCTCACACCTTGTTTGGCATTGTTTTTTCGAGCTCCACTTTTAGGTCTCATAAATCTCTTTGAAAAGTTAGGCAAGCCGATGAGAATCGAGTTGTATGGACGCCTCGCCACTAATAGAGCTAGAGCTTCTGATGTACATTTAAATTTAGTTAAGATCTGATAAGTAGTTTTTGAGTTAATCGTAACAATTTTACTTTTTAGTATTATTTATTTGAAATAAGTTTTTTTTTTTATTTTAATTATATCTATACAGGTAAGTTACGAGGAGCCAGAAAGCGGTGGTAGTATGTTCCGTTCGCGCGTGCTGTGCTTGCCGCTGTTCACGGTGTTGATCGCCGCGGACGCGCGACAAGCGGAGTTCGTGACTTTGGGGGGGAACGCCGCGCCCTCCGCACTCTCTGTGCTACCTTATGGAGACGTTAGTTTGAAGGTTAGTTTGTTTTTTTTATAAATATACACATACACACATACATACATACATAGTTTCACGCTGTATCCCGCATATAGCAGGGTAGGCAGAGGGAACCTAGTGTTAAGACACCCCGTTTCCCACTTTCCACCGAATTGAGGCATTGCGTGCTCAGTGGCGGAACTCAACGCTACGATTTGCCTTGTTACCACACCAAGAAAATAAAAAATTCCATTTCCTGGAGTGTGTCTCGAACCCACAACCTGTCGCGTTTACAGTCGCACGCTTGTGATTTTCTTTTATAATAATACTTGTTATACTAAAGAAAAAAGACGTTGCTAGGCAACCAAATGAAATTCAACTCAATTAAAAAAAAAATACTCTTTTAACTTAAAACAGAAATTTTTGTCATAAAATTTGTTACATCTATATATAAATACGTGAACCTTTGGATCCCTCTTTACAAAAACTACGCGGACGGAGGTGCATGAAACTTGGCACACTTATAGTTTATATAGAGAAGGAGTGCAGAATGATAATATTTTTTTTAAATAATGCATAAAAAGTATATTAAATTAATAAAATAAATGTTACAGACACTACCATGGTTTAACATCCATGTTTATATAAAGTGACATATACGTACGTTGCTAGGACGCGTTATTAACGCGTCAACGGGGACACTACTATTTTTTAATGCATATAATTATTGCTAAGGATTTTTTTTATTTCTTTTCCCAGGTGATAGATTTTCGTTCAACAGATCAAGCAGCCATAAATAGAACAACAGAAATATTAAAATCTCACAACTACACTGTGGCGGCCATCTTTAAAGATGGCGTCATGTATTCACTAAATACAACAGAGAATGTGTAAGTGGTAATATTGTTTAATTTTTAATTGAAAATATTATGTTGTAGCCATTTTGTTTATATATTTTTTTTTAATTATTAAAAAATTGTGAATCTGAAATCTTTAACTCGGGCAGAGAGAATGGAGTGTCTTAACTTCAACTTTAGAATTACATACATACATACATACATAGCTTCATGCTGTATCCCGCATATAGCAGGGTAGGCAGAGAGAATCTAGTGTTAAGACACTCCGTTCCCTATTTTCCTTAAGAATTATAGTGACCTATTTATTAAAATAACAATTATGCGAAACGTCTATATAGATTTGTACATTTAAGTTTTTAAACTATTTATTTTTTAACGCCTGTCGTGGCGTAGAGGCACAAGCGTGCGACTGTAAATGCGACAGGTTGTGGGTTCGATTCCCGCTCCAGGAAATTGTATTTTTCATTTCCTGGGTTTGGTAACAAGGCAAAGCGCGGCGTTGAGTTGAGCACACAACGCCTCAATTCCGCGGAAAGTGAGGAACGGAGTGTCTTAACACTAGGTTCTCAGGTTCCCTCTGCCTACCCTGCTATATGCGGGATACAGCGTGAAGGTAAAAAAATAATAATAGACGAATTATTAACTTATTCACGCCCTTTCTAAATATTTTATTCAAAATCAATTTTTTTAATTAAAAATAAAATTAAAACAAAAATGGCTACAATAATAACTATATGTAAAAAAAACACTCTTTAAGCTTTGTAATTCACTTACATATAGTGCTATCTCTTTCTAACTATAAAAAATAGAAAGAGACAGCGATATCTATATACAGTTGTCTTTCTCTTGTTAATATGAAATGAAAGGGATGGCAATATTGACAGAAATTCTTTTTTTAAAATATTTTTGTTTAATTAATGGTGAACATAATTGGGAATTATGATATGAATTGATTTTTTTAAATATTTTTAATTTTTTAAAGAGAAAAGGATGTAAGTACGATTTGGTAGGAAATAATTATAAGTTATTCGCGCTTGGCTCGGATATAATAATAATAGAAGAATCTCTTACACTATTCTAATAGTTTCACCGCACAATACTAGGCTTGGATCTCGTCTTTTCCCTTATATTACTTATAAAATTAAATTATAATATTCAGTAACTTAGTGTATGTAAAATTTGAATAACTTTGAATGTATTGTCATCTCACTTTTTCATAAGCTTTGTGATTTACTTACTGTAATGCTATCTCTTTCTAACTAAAGAAAGTTGATAGAGATTGAGAAAGAAATAGAAATATGAATATCTCTTTCGTGACGTAACAGGAAGACGCTATGTATAGTTGTCCTTCCCATACCATTACCAAGAATGAGATGACAATATGCATAGATACGCAATAGATGTTGAAAAGCCCTGTGTGGTTGTCCTTCTCTTGCCAATATTAAAAGAAAGAGATAGCAATATATTAAATAACTGAACAGAAAGCGATATATATAGTTGTCCTTTTCTTGTTAATATGAAAAGAAAGAGATAGCAATATGTGAATGCTATTGAATAAGTTAACAGGAACAAAGTCCCAGGTTCTAATAATAAGCTTTAATTTTAATTTTTAATATAATTAATAAGTTGATTTTTTTTAAATATTGAATTAAATTAATTTCTTTTTTTTTGGAAATTATGATGAATTATATGTATGTATTATTATGTGCTATTTAATTTTTTTTTTAATTTAATATACTCGATTTTATTTTTAATCTGTATTGAAATGATTTTTGTATTATTTTCTCGAATATCAATAATTTTATTTGATTTTATTATTTATTTTTAATTGTATGTTCCAATTAAATAAATTATTTATCTGTATGAGTCATACTTTTTTTTTATATAGAATTAAATCTTGAGTAATTCTTGATTTTTAATAAGGAGTGGCTTTAAAATGTTTTAATTTCTTTTTTTGTAGCAAAATACAAATTGCTGTCTATTCCTTGATTTTATAATTATTTATTGATTTTAAAGTATTTATGTAATAATGGATTTTGTCATCCTTTGGCCTTTTTGATTTTTTTAATATATCTTCTTATATGTCTAGTATTTGTCATCTATATTGAAATAATTGAAATATTATTATTATTAAAATTATGAACAAAATTACAATTCTACATTATTTTGATTTTAAATTTATCTTTAAGTGAAACTTCTTTAGAATTGTAATTTGTAACGAAAATGCGTCACGATATAAAAACAAACATATGTATAAGATTATGACATACAAAATAGATTATTTATATTATTTTACAATAAATTATTAAATAATATTTATATTTAGATTACAATTATTAAAATACTTCTGATAGAAAGAAATAAAAATATATATTTATCTCATTCTCTCATTTGTATCTCTGTCTTTTATCTATTGAGTAATTTAACAGGAGATCCTATGTATAGCTGTCATTCTCTTATCAATGGGAAAAAAGGAGATAGCAATATAAATCTACATTATATATACATATATATTTGTAAAACATTTCGTCCTGACAAAAATTGTGACTGTCGTCAATTATGTGACACATTATATGAAGTTCCTTTTTAAAGTATTATTTTGATTAGACCGATTTTGATGGGAATTCAATTTGTTTTAGCTAATTACTAATAGATTATAATCGGATGTGAATGAGTTAATACATCGAAATTACATACATTTCATAGAGTTCTTTGAGTTTAATTATTATAAGTAAATTCAATTTTTTTACGTTATTTTTTTATACCAAAATAATAATAAAAAATGATAGACAAGTCGACTTATTAACTTATTCACGCCTCAATATGAATATTATCCTATATATTTTAATAATTTTATAAATTTGCAATAACATCTGATAATAATTTTAATTAAGATTAATTTTAATGCCATTTAAGTTTTTTTTTTTTATAATAATTAATTATCGATCAAAGTGGACTCCATTCCATGTATTTTAAATATAATTTTTAAAGACTGAATATCGATTATTTTTGTGTCTCGATATTATGTAACTCGATGTTTTTTTTTTATATTTTTTTTTAAATTTTAATCTGTAAGTGATAATGACATGATTGTATTAATTGTAATTAATTATTAATTAAGTTTAAGTTTCCATTAGTTTTTAGTTTGTATGCGCTCAATTTTTCACAAATTAAATGCTTTAATTATTATTTCTTCCTTTTTTTTATTCATCTTCCTGAAAAAGAGGTTTCTTAAATCAACTATATTTTTTTTGTAATCGTTTAAGGCTTTACTGGGTGGATTTTGATGATTCTTTTTTTATATGATAGCTAGTTCTTAGGAAACCAAAAATATATTTAGAAAATTTCATCTATTGCCAAATGATTGTTCTTTGAAATAATCTTTGTGTAGCAGAAATTGTAAAAATCTCTCTACAGAGATGCTAACAACATAAATAACGTTGTAACAAGAGTATAAGAATTTCGACGCAGCCGGATGTAGAGCGCATGGCGCTGTGGTCAGAGCGCGAGGACGGGTGACGGGTTCGAGTCCCGCTGCGTTCAAACATTTAAATGTTTTTAATTATTATTTTTGATAAACTGAGAGAAGTTATAACCAAATTACACTAAATCTTTATGAATTGTAGTCTATATATATGTATTATTATAATATCAGTGTTTAAGTTAATATACATATATTATCATAACTCTAAACCAATTCCTTCTTTTTGTTTGTATACTCTTCTAATATTATGAAAAAAATAAAAATAATTGGAATATTTCATATGAAAAAACAATATATAATATTCAAACGTTCAAAATTTTTATACGTTTTCTAAATATATTTTTCGTTTCCTAAGTGTGTGATTAATACTTTAGAACTTCAAAAATAGCTAGTTCTTCTAAAGTGGTTCAATTCCACTACAATGGTAATAATAAAGGTGATTCACAAATAACGATATGTATTCAAATTCAAATAATTTTATTCAAAGTAAGAAGCTACAAGCTTCATTTTTTGAACGTCAAATAATTTACCACCGGTTCACTAAATTTAATGCCTCAGACCTGAGAAGAACCGGCGCAAAAAACTCAGCGGGACTTTTTGTTCTCAGTCAATACTTCACAATTATTTATTAGTGACAATGAAAGTTTAGTTGTATTGATTGAAAATTAACTATTATAAACCTCAATTCATATTTTTTAATATTTTGTTAATAATCGAGGCGCAATGAGCGCATCCCACTCCAGGAATGATTATATCTACATTACCTTCATTTTCTCGGCTTTGGAAGGACAAAGATATACATACATATATACATATATAGCTTCACGCTGTATCCCGCATAAAGCAGGGTAGTCAAAGGGAATCTAGTGTTAAGACACTCCGTTTCCTACTTTCCGCCGAATTGAGGCATTGCGTGCTGAGGTGGCGGAATTCAACGCCGCGCTTTGCCTTGCTACGAAGCCCAGGAAATGAAAAATTCTATTTCCTCGAGTAGGAATCGAACCCACAACCTGTCGTGTTTACGGTCTCACGCTTGTGCCTCTGCGCCACGACAGACAGACCACGCCACGAGAGACAGTAGGCCATAAAGAGCGACATTGAATTACGCTAACAACACGAAACACCGTGAATTTGGCCTCAAAATAGATGTCGAAATATCTAGATTCTCTACTATACACCAAAAATCTACTTCTTCATAGGAATCACATAAAAATAATAAAACCTTCAATAATATAATTACGTTTATTAATACACAGTAATGACGTCACGTGACGTCACCAACCTATACACTATTTTATATACAAGAGAACATTACACGTTCCTTCTACGTACAAAGAAAAACCGTTCACAAAATTTCAAAGTAACTGGATTTGAACCTACGCTTCTCTACGAAAAAATTGTTATTTTTTTTATCTTCCACTGTTTTTTCTCTTTCGAGCACTAAACAACTCGAGCTATTAAAGAAAAAATAGCATAAAATAAAAAAAATAATAATTACAATTTTTTAAATAAACCTGCTAAATTTGAAATTTTCGTACGGTTTTTACAATAATTTATTAATTACTTAATATTAGAAATAATCAATATAATAATCACGTTGTTAGCATCGAATTATATGAGATTAATTAAAAAAGAACACGCTGTATAACGAAAATTCAATTAACTATATGAAAAAACAGCTTCTCAAAAGTGCAGTGTTAAGTTACGCCAGTGAGTCAACATCCAATATGTCTTAAATGAACAAAAAATATATAAAACTCGGAGTGTTTTAACACTACTTTGCTGTGTGGAATAAAGCGAGACACTAAAAAAATAGGAAAATATATACTTTAGTGTCTTTTAAATAAAGCAAAAGTATAAGACGGAGTGTCTAGTCACTAGAATCTCCGACGATGTTATGCGGGATAAAGCAAAGCATTTAAAAAATTGTTAAGTATATATATATATATCTATATAATTCGAAGCTATCAGTGCGTTGTGCGAACAGCTTGTCGCATTTTAACATATATTACATTAAAACAAAAAGTAACTAAAATAATAATTATTGCTTCAAAAAATTTCTAAAGTATGGAAGAACTAAATTTTAGGACGAATCGGGTAAAGCGTTGCGGATGCAGATCTTAACACCAAAAATCGCATTTATTAACAAAAAAAATTTTTTTTTTAATTTCTCACAAAAAAAGAACAAAAGAGCAAAAATGTATTTTTTTCACAAAATTAAAAAAAAAAAAGAATCTGCATCCACTACACAACTACTTAAAACTAAAATCTAATAACATAATTACAACCTGTAACTAATTTTAATAATTTCTAAACATGCGCTTTATATATTATTATCAATAATACTCTTCAACAAAAGGTGCTTTACAGTATAAAGAAAATAAATTTGTTTTCTTAATAATTAATAAATTTAAACTAAAACATAGAAGGCACCCAAACCAAGCAACATTTTAATTGAAAAATACAATAAAATATATTTATTCAATTTTAATAAAAAAAGAACTCCATATATAATTTGGAATGTTTCGGAGTCATTGGTTAAAAACCTTGAATCTAGTCAATTAAAAAAAAACTTTTACAAATATATATTTATATTCTGTTCTCAATTAATTAAAATTAATGTATAAGTAATATTATTTTTTATTTATTTAAAAATTAATTAAAAAGAAAGAGAATTAATTTTTCAAAAAATATTTCCGAAAACGTTTAAATTTCCAGATATTTTATTCAACTTTTTTAAATTTATTTCAAAATATTAGTTTTTTCTTAATAAAAAAAAAACAACACAAAATTATAAAAAATAAATGCTCAAAATATTACAACGAAAAATCAAAATTACAAATTTTGAAACTCGTCATACAATTTTTGGTCCCAACATCATCATTCCAAAATTTATTTTAAACGAAATATAAATACATAAAAAAATATCCCACCCATATTTTTCAATTACACAAAATAAAAATATTTTAAAATTTTAATTAATTTAAAAAATTTAGGAAGAAAAAAATTAAGCCTTTAATAGAAAGTACGCATAATACCAAAAATTTAAAAAAAAAACTGGACCAAATTTCCACCAATTTCGCATATCATAACTAAAAGCTGCCTTCACACAACGAAAAGCCAAAAAAATGAAAATTACAAGCAAAATTAAAAAATATATATCATGCATATAGACTAAACTAAAATTGATAAGATTTGTATTAGTAAATAGCTAAAATTATATGTTTAGGAGATACAATTAATGTACATACATACATTTAAGTACTAAGTTAACTATACACAGTGAGTTCGAACCCATTACCCACCTCTATAACAAATCAGGCGAGCGATTACGATTAATCCATTATCGGAATACCCTTCATTCGATTTAACACCTAATTGATATCTTTAAGATAATTTTAACATTTCTTTCATTTTATATGAGTAATAAAATCGATTTTTTAAAGAATTATTCACGAAAACATTAACGAGTGATGAAATCGATCGTATAATCGAATAAAAATATTCGAATCGTTATCTAACATAACAAAAATATTGAAACTATCATAGAAACGTTATAAAGCAATAAATCGATTACTAACTCGATGCCTATCAACTTCAACACACCAAAATCGATTATATAATCGATATAGCCAACCAAATCGATAATCGCCCCCACATAACGGTACACAGATAACATTAAACACTTACACTAACACTACAACGAAGCGGGTACAAAAATATTCTATTATCATTAATAATAATAAATGTCGCTACAACCGTTTTTGGTTATTTATTAAAAAGATTATTTTATTTAACCCAAAATTTAAGTCACTGAAAGAAAGTTACAAATTATTCCTTCTCTGTCATTTCGATTTTTTTAAAAGATATCGATTCACACTAATTAAGAATTTATTTCAAAAATCTTTTTAACCTAAAAAAGGAATTACTAATGCTGTCGCGTTCTATTTGCTAGTAATTAGAAAGAGACAGCAACATCTGTCAATAGTCTTTAAATGTTATATTATTAATACGATATTCAATTTTCGTATATCTTACTTCAAGTCACTCAGAGACCTTAATTAGCATTTATTATTTTTAATGTCAATTAAATACTAAATAGGGTCTTTGTGTACTGATTAGAGTGATGTAATTTAAATATAATTCAATGAAAATCTAAGATTTTCATAATAATAATAGTTATTTTAATTGTTACATTTGTTTTAGTGAATAAATATTATTTATATCACTAACTATTAAATTACAAATATTATTCTAATTAAAAAGAAAAAAATTAAGAAGATCCATTTAACACGAAAGAAAAGAAAAAAAAATAGCATCGAATAGAACCAAAATCGATATTAAAAATCGATTACTATTATATACAATAACATTAAATATTTAAAATACAAAAATAATAATAATATTGTAATAATTAAAAAAAAGTTCCAGACACAGATAAAATAGAAAAAAAAATAACAGAAAATTAAAAAAAAACGTACAAAATATTATTTAATAAATATATTTGCTATAATGTTAAATCGTTTGAGCAAAACGGTAAATACGAATAAAAAAAAATTGCTTCAACTGTAAATCGAACCCGCACCTATTTGTAATACTAAAACATGTTTGGTTACCTATTAATATATATTTTAGGTTATTTTTATACATTTTTTTACATATATGAAAAAAAATGCTGAACCATTTTTGATTATTATAACTAATATGTCCAAGTTTTTTTATCTATACCAGGGCTTCTTAAACTTTTGTCATTCACGATAGATTAAGAGCCCATGAGCCGCCAGACTTACCTCATAGTATAAAAGCTGAAAATTTCTCTGTGAGTGTATCTGTCGTGGCGCAGAGGCACAAGTGTGCGACTGTAAACGTGACAGGTTGCGGGCTCGATTCCCACTCCAGGAAATGGAATTTTTCATTTCCTGGGTTTGGTAACAAGGCAAAGCTCGGCGTTGAGTTCCGTCACTCAGCACGCAATGCCTCAATTGGGCGGAAAGTGGAGAAGGGAGTGTCTTAACACTAAGTGCCCTCTGCCTACCCTGCTACATGCGGGATACAGCGTTAAGCTATGTATGTATGTATGTATGAGTGTATCTGACAGAGGACGAAGAAAATATGAAAAAAATGAGCTTTATACTATGAGGTAATTGAGGTACTATTTTATGCACCTTTACTATTTATCTATAATCTCCTGAAGCATCCACACCCCAAATTCCATACTTGCTGATCGTTCTTACCTCTTTCAGATACACTCACAGAGAAATTTTCAGCTTTTATACTATGAGGTAAGACTGGCGGTACATGGGCTCTTAATCTATGTCCCCATTTATGATTGCGAGTTTCTTGACGACACCATACAAATTGGTAATTGGCCCAAAATATTATATATATATTTGACATTAAAATCTCTCAACCCCAGAATTTTGCTACGCGGCCTCATTTGGGGTCGCGACCCATAGTTTAAGAAGCCCTGATCTATAACAGTCAAAGACAGTTAATTTAAATTAACATTGAAAAAAAAAACAAAATAAAATGATTGTCGAAGTAAGCGGGCGTGAATAAGTTGATAAATCAATAAAACATTTTTAAGGTATATATGTTAGATATTATTAAGTTTGTTATATCTGTTGTTTTTATGTTATTTAAATTTAATTCGAGTTATCAACAAAATCACGCTTAGTACCAATCAAAATAATTTATTTTTTCTTTTACAAAACATACTTTCTATAGTTAGTTATTGCAAAACTAAATATTTATTCACCATGCGAATTTTTTATCTCAAAGTTAAATTTAGGTTGACTTTTTGATTATAAACGGAATGTATTGCTAAATTCATTCAAAAAAAAAAATAACAAATATAAATTGAATGATTGGAACGAGTGAACGATTTGAATTTTTTCTAATCTGTATATGTATACAAAAATGTTTTTTTTTTTTTTTAATTTAAACAAAATTCCTATTATAAAAAAACTGTGACAAAAAAGCAACCTAATTAATTCTATAAAAAATACGAAAAAAAAGAAATTAAAAAAGCACAATTTACATTTGTAATTATTTAACATATTATTGCCATTTAGACGCCATTTTCTAATTTATTTGTACAGATGAAGTAAAGAACGAATGATATTATACATTCATTCAATTTCTATCTACATTAACGAGAACTAATTAACCAAATTATATGAACGACTGCTGTTTGTTTAAACCTGAAGGAAATAAAATAGATTAAAAATAGTTATATTAAAAAATAACTTTTATTAGATAGGATATTATTTATTTAAAAAAAATATATTGAAATATAATTTTGTTATACATCTCATAGATGAGTCTCAATGAATGAAATATATATATATATATATATATATATATATATATATATATATATATATATATATATATATATATATATATTTAAATAGAACATAAAATATTACTAAAAGTAAAAAAATGTGAAATAGATGTAAAACTATGGAAATGTAGAAAAGGTTATTTATATAATATTTCATTATAACTTTATATTTATTTTATATAACCTTTTAAATGTAATAACAGCAAACACAACAAATTTTATACTATCTCACTCTTTCCTAAAGATGTACAAGTTTGTATCTTCATCGTGACGCAATTTCGTTACATCGAATTTAAAAACTAAAAAAATAATATATTATATGGTATTTTTCAAATTATAATATGGTATATTTCAACGAACAGCAGTCGTCACTACATAATATCGAGTGATATAAGCTGATATGCGAATACATTACATTAAATGGCGGCCAACTTAAGTACTTAATATCAAAATACGTACAAAACACATTATAAAAACCCGCCTAAACACACTATTACACACACATGGAGCGCAGTGAAGACATTTCTTGGAAAGAAAATCGATTTCTTAACAAAAATCGAAAAACAAACGAATATCTATACATTTTATAGTCTAAGAGACAACTGACAAAATCTACTTCAATCGAAAAGAATAGAAAATACCTGAAATAAACGTAAAATCAATACTGAAACGTCTCCACAGCATATAAATCCGATTATTGGTTACCGGTATTCCGGTTACCGATGTATCGGTTTTCCGGTTTCAACCGGTTTGGCATGCGTCTGCCAAAAACCAGTATCATTGGAGCAAACTGTCACCATTGGGGAACGAGGCGAAAGCGGGGAAGGGGGCGGGGTTAGATGAAGGGAAAGGTGCGGGGTTCAACGCTGGCGCGGGGAAAGACGCGGGGTTTGCGGCAGGTGTGGGAAAGAGGGCGGAGTTTAACGACGGGGCGGGGTTTAGTTTATGAGCGGGGCTGCCGGGAGCGGATTTTAATTGGTTGATGGTAGGGGGAGGAGCCGCGCGAGGTGAACGTGGACCTAATAAATTGTCAACGTCAATGTTAACGTTTGTATCCGCCCATGTTGCTCCCAGTTTAGTCGCTGGCTTGGTTTGCTGTGCGGGAGGTAGCGGGTTCGAAGTCATCGGTTGTAAGAGATTAACCGGTGTTGGTTGGAGACCTGTTTCAAAATAAAAACGATTTTAAATAAAAACAAAATAGAAAAAGGTATTTAATTTCTCGCAACAGCATCTTTTCGAAAATCAACCTACCATTTTGCTGCCAGCTGCAAGTAGAAATAAGCCAAAACTTTATTGAAAATGAATTCACAATTTGGAAATATTTTCAAAATCCATATAAAATGAAAAACATTCTGCTATTATAACTACCTTGCGTGAGTGCGTTTGTGTGTGTGTGTGTTTTTGTACATATATGTGTGTGTGTGCGTATGTTAGAAATATATGTGACATAATAAAATACGACATATTAAAGATTAAAGAACATTTATTATTAGATCGCTGACTGCGGTGGGTATTACAGTTACACATACAGTTACATAGAAATAACTTATAATACTTGCTTACAACTACGAGTCACTTCACTAAATGCTTATATATATAGCTAAGTTACAGTTATACTTCTAGTTAGACTTAGACTTAGCCTTAGAGATAAAGACAAGTAATGTAAGAAAAACACTGCTTTTAAAATAAACCGGAACATTCATACTTAATTTTGACTTATTACTTATAATACCTAAAATCTTATTTAAGTAGTCTCTTGAGTTAAAAGTCCACGAGAGATTCCATAAAAATCGATAGCCATGAGCCATAATTATGGCAAATAATTAATATATAATATAATAAAATTGAAATGGCCAACCTTCGCATCCATAACGTAAAATAACTTAATCGCCCAAGAGTTTCTCCAAAAGCGCTAATATCTCAGTGGCGAATTGCGCTGGTTCGGAGTGGGGACCTCCGAGACGGTCAGTGAGTTCGAGGCTGGTCAGAGTATCCACCAGCCAAGATGTCAGCTCCATCATCACGTCATAATATTCTCCTTTCAATAACGATTCCGGTAAAGCGATGGCTATAGACGCTACTACCGAAATAACCGCCATTTGCACCGACGGGTTCGGTGAGAAACGTAAATATAGCACCATTTGGAGGATTTCGCGGCAATAAACTGGGCATTTTGGGCAGTTCTTGGATGCGAGTATTAAAGTTCCGACTGCTGATAAATACCGAAGTAATAATAGATTGTCGATATCTTGCTTTGTATTGTGATAGCTCAAAGTCAACTGCCGGTAACCGAACCCACTAATAAGAGGGTAGAAGAAATAATCCGATACAGACGCGAACACGTTCTTCTTCGCTTTTGACAAGTGATGAGGTCGTTTTGAGTGGAAATATTTTGTCTTTTTCAATAGACGTTTTCGTAGAACCTCCTCACGAGCCGCCTCCTTGTTTACCGGCTCAGGTTTCTTGACCGGTTTCTCCTCGACCTCCGTTTTCACATCGGCTATTCTCTCCGCGGCTTCCGTTAGAACATCTAGCATAAATATTTTGGTCGCTATCGAGTACCGACCGATATCAGAGTGTATTTCCTTACACAAATATTCCGCAGAGACTTTAGGGTGACTGCAGACGATAAGGACCGACGTATTTTGTTTGATAGTGCTAAAATTCTCCACATGAAACTTTTCCTCTAAGTGAACGAATATTTCTAGGAGTTCGACCGCTAATTTTTGGTCCTCGTTCTTGAGTTGTCTGTTGACCAAATCCTCAGCAGTTGTGAGGGCCATTTCGAAGACTTCCTGATCTTTTGCTTCATTGATCATTTCTATGAGATCTCGCAAGTATTTGGGCTTTTTCTTAGTTGCCACAGGAACGTCATTGCTCATATCATATGGTTGCAAGTCATCATCAGAATCAAGATCCTGATCTCGGTTTCCCTTCCCGAGCGCGTCTAACTTCGCCGATATAATAGTTTTGACAATTTCCTTCGTTTGTTGCGGTCCTTTCACTGCGCACGTCATTATCGTGTTATGGACCGGTTTCTCTACTTCCCCGGAGTGTATTTTGTCCGCTATTTCGTCTAACGTCGATTTGAGATCAATTTGCCTTACATCTACATTGGGTTTCTTGTCTTTATCATCGAGTAAACATTTGCGAGTTATAGCTTGTAACGTATTATAAATATCTATACACTGCTGTCCTAATTCTTCGAAGTCAAAATTAAGGCAGTCCACCGCTTTTTTATCTGAATCATCAACTTCTACGAGCATTTTGAACAAAATCTCAATGGTCGCCATTCCGACACATCGGAATTCTTGGGAAATGACATCCAAATGTTTGGACATGCCTTTGTATAGTATCTTTTTCATTTCCGAGAGGTCCCACGTGTTTTTCCTGGTCCGCCATATTACTATACGATATTTGACCGCTAGGACCAACAAGATGGAGGTGTGCATGTGATGGTCTATATTCGCCACATTATTTAAATGTACATCGGACCACGTCCTACACAACTTATAGACCAGGTCAGTCAACATTTGGACTGAGTTCTTGCTAGTCGATATATAATAGACTAAGTTCTCTTCAACAGTCGTATCTCGAAAATCTTTTGGGTGTACGTAGAAAGGTATCCTAAATGTTAGTATGTCATGCCAATCTTTGTTCACGTCTATGTTGTTACCTAGGACATGTTTTATGGGTTGATCTTTGATTTTGTAGTCTATGGGACTTCTTTTGAGAAGGAGGAGAGCCAGTTTGTCTATGGCGTGTCGATTTAATCGATTTAGTAGTGTTTGTATTAGTTTTCTGCGAACGAATCTACATAGATCTGAATTATCTGGGTCCGTCCAAGCGATTAGAACATCGATTAGTTTATAAACACCTTGTGTGTTACTTAGACTGTAGTTTGTTATAAACTTTGACATCAAATGTGACAGATAACTGAGATCATATTGAGTTCCTTGATGGAAACTGCATTCAGACATAAAATCTATACATCGAATCATATGAAATAATAATAGATACGAATAATTTTCGTGTGAAAATTCTTTAGGCGTTTTAGTTTTAAGAGCATTCGCCACTCTCTCCGGCACAGTCGCTAACAACTGCACATACGTCTCCCATTCATTTTGTAGTACATATTTATTATTTTCATTAACAACCACACTACTACAATCTATCACCGCCGCTAGAATCGCATCACATTTGGCATATTTCAACGTAATATACGCCAACGCTTCCAACACTACCGGGTTCCGTTCCTCTTTGATGAACCCACATAGATTAGTCAGTATCTCGTGACTTATCGCGAAACTCTCCTCTACTGTAAAGAGAGCGGAGACTTCTTCATAATCGGGCCAGCGAGGTAATAAAACCCTCACGACACCGCCCAATAACTGCGAATAGAGTGGCAGAAGGGGCGTGGCCAGTTCCGGTTCGTCCAATCGCGTGAGTTTCTGCACGGTGACGGGGCCGGGCAGGAGACGGAGCACGGCGCTAAGCCCCGCCCACATCGCCTCGGCCCGCTCGGCGGCCCCGCCCCCGTCTGCGCAGGCGCCGCCCACCGAGCGCATGGCGGACACCAGCCCTGCGAAAACAAACACCTGAATGTGCCCAAAGGAAAAGATTCAACGACCACCGCAATACAACTATGGGTAACAAATATGTCACATATATTTATTTTATTGGGCCTTATTTATAGATGTTAACTTTACAAATTCTATTAAAAACATAAATATTTAATTTAATTTTCGTTAATTTACTTAGTATATTTGTGTTGCCATTATTAATAAATAAAACAAAAATGTTGCTATAACATTAAAAGACTTACAATTACTGTGTTAACAACATTTTCAGTTATATATTTTTTTATTATTAATTAAAATAATATACTTATTAAACGTCATAACAATATTTCTGAATATTAAGCAATATTTAAAAATATTTTATGTTTCATATCATATAAAACATATTCATTTGTAATACATCTATAAATAAGGCCAGTATGTGTATGTATGTGTGTATATGTATAGATGTGTGTGTAAACACTAAGAAATCGCTTAAGCGCTATTATTTTAAAAATAATAGCAATATATATGGTATTACTTTCTTTATTGTGCTTTATAATTAAAAAAAATCTTTGACCATTATAAAAAATTTTTTTTGTTATAATTGCTATATAGCCACTTAAAGTGCAAAAACCAAATTGTACATATATACTATATTTAGTCATTTGCCTAAATTTTTGACCTAATAAATTATTATTTCCTTATAAAAAGGAAAAAAAATGGAATCACAAATATTAAGGCGAGCAAAACCGCATACAGTAAGTTAGCAATATATAACTAACACATAATTGAAAATTACTTATATATATCCATACGAGGCATAAATAAGTTTGAAAGAGGCATAAAAAAGCTTGACTTCAGGACAAACATTATATATTAATTAAAATTTTATGGTTCATAAAAATTTAGTTTACCTGAAAAAATTTGATTTGTTTGTATGACATATTAAAAAATGTGTATGTATGAGACTTATCAATCTATACACGCTTGGTATGGATATATATATTTAATTATGTTATTTCAATTATTATTCATTCATTAATTTATCAACGCATAACGAACGTCTGTCGAGACACACTCCAGGAAATGAAGTATTTTCATTTTCTGGATTTGGTAACAAGGCAAAGCGCGGCGTTGAGTTCCGCCACTCAACACGCAATGCCTCAATCTGGCGGAAAGTGGGGAACGGATTTGTTGAAAGAGAACGGAGGGTCTTAACACTAGGTTCTCGGGTTCCCTCTGCCTACCCTGCTATATGCGGGATACAGCGTGAAGTTAAAAAAAAAATATATCAAATAAATCCGTAATAAAATATGTGATGTTAAAATTTATTAAAACAACAAAATGAAAATATATGGAAATGTTTATGTCAAGAAAATAATATACCACACAGCAATATAGTTATTTAAAAAAAATGCAGAAAAAAAAAAAACCAATGAACATGTTTAACATAAATAACATTTATATTACACTTCTATGATGAACTGTGAATATTTATTATAAAATGAGTTGAGGAACATAAACCCGAGTGGTTGTAGGTTCGATTCCCAATCAAAATAATTATATTAATTTCTTTACTCTGTAAAGATAAAAGAAAGCAAAGTGTTAAGTTCCACTCAACAAAATTTTGAATTTGGGCAGTAACCCGAGAACGGAGTGTTCAGTGTTTCTCAACCTTTTTTATGCCATGCCCCACCTCTAAAACTATTATGCCCATGCAACAAACATAACTTTTAATATTAAAAAACAGCTTCACACCAACCGCTTTGTCCGTACATAAGGAATATCCACCATGTACGGACAAAGCGGTTTCAGTCTACATTCTTTAGACTGCTAAAAGTTACATGTATTGAAAAAGTTTTAAAAAGTTATTTTTCAAGTAGTGATAAAATTAAAAAAAAAATACAGCTTATAAATATTTTAGAAAGAATTATTCAAGTTTATATGTCAATTAATCTCTTGTGAATGAAATAAGAATTGTTTTAAAAATATTTACAGTCCATCATTGACATTACATAACAATAACAGGTTCGAATCCACGATGCAATTTTCTTACTTTAAAAAAAACTTACAATAACAAAAGTCCCACAAAAAAAAACGTCACCCATTAAGAAAAAAACCAAAATGAAAACCCACCTGTACTAACTGGCTGTAGCGTAGACGCAAATTGTGAAGACAGCGAGTCCACTGTGAGGTCGAACAGCGGGTCTACTGGTGCGGCGAGACCGGTGGGAGAGAGCGGAGAGTTGATGGGCGGCGATAGTTCCGCGAGGAGGTCCAGGTTCGAAGCTGGGGCTGCTGGAATTTTATATATTGTTTTTTGATAAGAGATATTTCAATATTATTATTTCAATTTTTCTGTTCTGATAAAGAGCTGCGACTTTTTTTCAAAATAACTAAAATGGGAAAAATGGGACAAACGATTTTTATTAGAATCTTTTTAAATATGTATACATACTTATATACAGTGGGTGTTTCAGTAACAGTGCCGTAAATCCAATAGATTATAAAAAATGCCCATTACTTAAAAGAGTTTTAACTTTAATAAAAACTAATAAAGTTCAGTGACGCCTGTCGTGGCGCAGAGGCACAAGCGTGCGACTGTAAACGCGACAGGTTGTGGGTTCGATTCCTACTCCAGGAAATATATTTGCATTTCTTGGGTTTGGTAATAAGGCAAAGCGCGGCGTTGAGTTCCGCCACTCAACACGCAATGCCTCAATTTGGCGTAAAGTGGGGAACGGAATTTTTGTAAGAGAACGGAGTGTCTTAACACTAGGTTCTCAGGTTCCCTCTGCCTACCCTGCTATATGCGGGATACAGCGTAAAGTTAAAAAAAAATATTTTTTTAAAGTTCAGTGATGTGAACCATTACTCATTACATACTTAAAAAAAATTACGCGTATAAAGAAGTACAAACTTCAAAAAAAAAAACAACTGAAGTTCACATTACGAGTCACTAATAACCAAACATTATTAGAACGCTAGTGAAGTCAAGAATTCTCTTTTATTACAAAAGAAGATAAAATCAAAATATTCTTTATTCAAGTAGGCTATTACAAGCACTTTCGAATCGTCAATTTACAAAGGTGTCAGTCGTGTCAGTTCTAACGGAAGCAACCACGAGGAGAGGAAGGCAGTTCTGCTGAGAAGAGCTGGCAACAAACTCAACAGTTGCTCTTTTCAAATAAATTTTTTATATAAATATACAACTATGATGAGCCTCCCGACTCCCGACTCCCGGTGAGCGTCAACAGCATGTAATTCCACACATTGATATCATTATAGTATTCTTGGACAGAATAATATACTTTTTTCAATAATACGTTCTTAATCTTAACTTTAAATTGTTGAAGTGGCAGATTTGTTTTTTTTTTTTTTTTATTGATAACGGACGGCAAACGAGCAGAAGGACCACCTGATGGTAAGTGGTTACCTTCGCCCATAGACATCTACAACACCAGAGATGTTGTAGATGCGTTGCCAACCTAGAGGATACAGATGGAAGGGGGGACAATGTAGTAGTCCACTATCAGAACCACCACATTCTGGGGAAAGGATGGGTGGGAAAGGGGAAAATCTGGCTTACATGCCATCGAACCGGAACACATCATAAGATATTTGGCGGTTCGTCTTTGACATGATAGTGGTCGCGAGCCAGTCGGAGGACGAACCTCCTACCACCTAAATTATTTCTGGAATTTTATTATACATGCGTATAGCTTGTGATAAGAAAGATTTATTAACTTTTTTGAGATGAAAATTCGGTGTAATTAGCTTATTTTTCCTGCTTGTATTGATTATCAACCAATACTCCAGAAGTTAAAATTATAGAGAAGAAGTTAAGATTAAAAAAACACAAATGAAGTTCAAATAACTCACCATTATTCGCAACATTATTATTAAAAGCACTACTGAAGTCAGCAAACGCGTCACTGGGGGCCGCCGTGAAGGCGCGCGTGAAGTCACTGAAGTCACCCTCCTCTTTGTTGGTAGGGACTGAAGTTGGTTCATCCGCTCTGAAATTCAACAGTAAATTTACATTAGTTGTAACCCGCAACTTTGTTTGTATGGATTTTAAAAGCTAAAATCTCATTATTTACAGTTTTCGTAGAAATTTCGAGAAATTCTCTTATTGAGGTACCTGGAAATTGTTATTCTTAAGCGTATATTAAATAAATTTAAGGAAACCCTACGTTTTCAGCATTTTTTGATATTTTAAAGTGAAATTTTCACCTAGATTAAGAAAATCAGTCCAAAGGCAGCACCTTTAAATCTCTATACTTCTAAAACTGTTTCGAACAATATACAAAAGTGTTTACAAATGCAAAAAGAAGTTAAACTAGCTTTATTCAACAACTTTGTTGACGTGGACTATGATATTTTCGCTTTACGGTGATACAATAAAAATACAGCGTTGAGTTTCGCCACTCAAGGGTAATTTGTTCGTCTCCATAATAATAAGATAACAGAAATCAAAATAACTTATTAAAAGTAAAATAACATCTGTCGTGGCGCAGAGGCACAATCATGCGACTGTAAACGCGACAGGTTGTGGGTTCAATTCCCACTCCAAGAAATGAAAAAGTTTAGTATTTTCATTTCTTGAGTTTGGTAGCAAGGCAACGCGCGGCGTTAAGTTTCGTCACTCAGCACTCAATGTATCAATTCGGCGGAAAGTGGGGAACGGAGTGTCTTAATACTAAGTTCCCTCTGCCTGTCCTGCTATATGCGGGATACAGCGTGATGCTAAAAAAAAATCAACATAACCAAACATTGGCGACCAACATTGGCAATACACACCTTGGATCAAAATCATCCTCCACCAAATTCCCTATAACATTCTCAGTGACATTGACATTGGCGTTAACATTGGAATTGGCGTTAGCATCACCAACGTGTGCGGGGGACGGCGCCGGACACGTCTTAAACAAATCATCTAATAGCTCTTGTGAGTTATTGTTGGCAGAAGTGTTGGTTATGTTGGCGTTGGCGTTGGCATTAGCGTTGGCAGGCTTGCCGTATGACGCTGCTGCACCTGGAATGTGGTAGTAATAATTAAAATTCTAACATAAAATAACCGACTTCAAACGCGTGTCGTGGCGCAGAGGCACAAGAGTGTGACTGTGAACGCGACAGGTTGTGGGTTCGATTCCCACTCCAGGAAATGGAATTTTTCATTTCCTGGGTTTGGTAACAAGGTAAAGCGCGGCGTTGAGTTCCGCCACTCAGCACGCAATGCTTCAATTCGGCGGAAAGTGGGGAACGGAGTGTCTTAACACTAGGTTCCCTCTGCCTACCCTGCTATATGCGGGATACAGCGTGAAGCTATGTATGTATGTATGTACTGGTTTCAAATAAAGTGTACTAAAAAGTAAAATTATTATGAAGAAACTCGAAAATTCGTAAAAAAAGCGAAACAATATCAGAAGTATTAGCTATCATATAAGAAAAGATAACCAAAAATGGTTCACCCAGTAAAAAGAGTATAAAAAATACAACTGAATTGAATACATCTTCTTTGTCACTAAGCCAACATAATTGTATAAAAATCAAACATTTTTAGCATATTGTGCTAACATGTGTGCATTGTGCTAAAAAAAATCTTTTTTATTTATATTTTACACTACAAAATATATGAGTAAATACAAAAAAAAATACAAAAAAAAACATGAAAATAACACGCACAAAAAGCGGTCTTATCGCTAATTAGCGGTTTCTTCCAGATAGTCTTTGGGTTAGGAGGTATATAATAAATTGACGATAGTGGGTGGAGTACATATAAATATATAAATTGAAATATTATATCCTAATAAATATACAATACACAAATAATATAAAATCACTATATATAAAAAATACTATAATAGACATGCATATAATATTCTTAATCTATATTCGTGTCCAATTAAAAAAGAAATTAATACATGCAAACAAACACAAAAAAAAAATTATAATATATGCTATAATGCATTTAGACATAAGAAAAGAGAACAAAAAATACAATTATTTTAAAATTTTACTTAATATAATTAGTATGAGGAGAATGAAATGAATGAACGAACGAACGAACGAATGAATAAATAAAACAACAAATATACAGTACCCAAGTCAATCTTCTTAACAGGCGTGGCGGGCTTGGCGCGCGCCGGACTGCGCAGGCTGATGTTGAGTGAGCGCGCTCTCTCCTCTCTGTGCTGGTCGCGGGGACGCTCCGCGCGCGCGGGACTCTCCTCTATCACCTCGGAGTCCCGGTACACGTTCTCTCTGCGAACATTAGTATAACAATTATTAAATTGTATAAATTCATTTTTATCACTCCGGTGATACAAAGCGCGGCGTTAAACTCTGCCGGAACAGGTCAGAGACTAGTTTTTCTCTGTTGTGCACGAATAAATCGTGAATCTAAATAAAAAAATGAAATAACAGTTAACAATTTATATCACATAGCAGGGTAGGCATAGAGAATCTAGTGTTAGAACACTCTGTTCCGATGATAATTACGATGTCGCGCTATGACTTATTAAAACTGAAAAATAAACATACATACATACATACATAGCTTCACGCTGTCCCGCATATAGAAGGGTAGGCAGAAGGAACCTAATAGTAACACACTGACCACCAGTTCACCACTTTCTGCCGAAATGGGGCATTGCATGCTAAGTGGCGGAACTCAACGCCGCGCTTTGCCTTGTTACCAAACGCACACATTTACAACCACACGCTCGTACCTCTACGCCACGACAGAAGTTAATAAAATAAAACAAAAAATTTATATAATTATTTTCATTTTGAAGCCGCACTGTAAACACAATTAGTCGTGGGTTTAATTCCCAATTGGGGAATAATTATACTTACTACGAAGTGTCTTAACACTAAGTTCCCTCTGCCTACCCTGCTATATGCGTGATACAGCGTGAAGCTATATAGCTTGTATTGTATGTATGATGCTCTGCAGTTTTCTCTAACGGAACAGAATAACGCATGAAACTGAAAAAACAAGCAATATACTAACTTGTGCGGTTTCCTATGACCATAGTCCCCATCGGAATCCTCTCTTTCGTAGTCATCTTCGTCATTTCTGTCTTTACCATCATCTAATAAAAAAAAATCATAAATTAACTATTTTTTATGTCTTTTTTTTTTTTTTTAATTTACGCAATCAAAATATATTTATAGACAGTGTATAAAAATTTGTACGAAGCAGGATTTTAACCTGCGCCTCTTGTGTAAGTTTTTTTTTCATAAAATAATAATTTTATGAGTTATTTGTAATAACTTTACTTTTTAGTACATTTTCTCTCTGTTTTTCTTTTTGTTTCTGACTATTGTCAGATCTTAGTTAAAATTAAACGGGACCATATCAGAAGCACTAGCTATCATATAAAAAAAAGGATAATTAAAATTGATTCACGCAGTAAAAATTTACGCGTAAGCGTATTAGACAAAAATACAGTCGAAAACCTTCGCTTTTCAAATTTATAATTCTGAATAGTTTCATTTCTGGAATAAAAAGTCACAAAAACCAAATATATAATTAAATACAATATAATAAACATAAATATAACTAACCCCAAGAGCTTCCCCTATCGCTGTACTCCCCCCAGCCCCCTCCGCCTCCCCCGCCGCCTCCCCCCCGCGCTCCCATCACTATCGCCTCTGACGACATACCTGTAAAGAAAAAAGTAAATATAACATTATAAAAACGAGCTACAACGTTATTTATGTTGTTAGCATATCTGTAGTGAGATTTTTATATATATATAAACGTACCTATATATTTGTCTTTATTCTTCTTCGCCTTCTTCCTTTCTTCTCTCAATTTCTCGTCATCTTGTATAAAGTCGATAAGCTCTCGTACTTTGTGCCTTACGTTGATACCCTGTGAAATAAAAAAATCTTTGTACCCCTTTTTACGAAAATTACGCAGACGGAGGCGCATGAAACTTGGCACACATATATGCAGAAAGAAAGAGTGTAGAATATTAATATTTTTTAAAAATAATGCATGCTATAATAATATAATAATAATGCTTGACATCTATGTTTACATAAATTGGCATACGTTGCTAGGGAACGCGTTGTTAACGCGTCAACGGGGACACTAGTAATTATATTAATGCGTGAAGTAAAAATCTTCCGATTCCTTTTTCGAAAACTATGCGGACAGAGGAGTATGAAAGTGTAAGTGTAAAGGAGTGTACAAGGAGAAGTGCACAAAAACAATATTTTTTTTATAATAATACATACATACATAGCTTCACGCTGTGTCCCGCATATAGCAGGGTAGGCAGAGGGAACCTAGTGTTAAGACACTCCGTTCCCCGCTTTCCGCCGAATTGAATTGCGTGCTGAGTGGCGGAACTCAACGCCGCGCTTTACCTTGTTACCAAACCCAGGAAATGAAAAATTCCATTTCCTGGAGTGGGAATCGAACCCACAACCTGTCACGTTCACAGTCGCACGCTTGTGCATCTGCGCCACGACAGGAGTTTATTTTATAAGGCGTTTTTTTATAATAATATATACCTAAAAGCAAGCGTAGTATAGGTGCGATTCCCATTTAGGGAATTGATTATATTAAAATTAATTTCATTTCTTCACTACGAATGAGAACGGAGTGTCTTAACACTAAGTTCTTTCTTCTTTCTGGCTACCCTGCTATGTGGTATAAAGCGGGAAGTTGAAGAAGAAGAATAATATAACACCATCTCACCTGATCTTTCCCCACGTCATCTACAAATGTGTAATTCTCCAAAGAGCGCAGATCGTATATGTGTTCGCGCGCCGACGTCACTACTCTCTCCGACCCATTCCTCACTAAGTAGCTTAAAAGCAGGAGACACTGAAAAGGGAGAGGAGAGTGAGTTGTATTTCCTATGCATTCATTTGTAGTTTTTTATTGATTACCATAATATATTTATTTATATATATAAAACGTTTGCGTTACTGAGTGACTGACGGACAACGTACAGACAAAACTATTGGCCATAGAAACATGAAATTTTGCACGTCCTTGGAGAGTGTGGGGGAGCACTCTTACTCGAAATTCATCTAAAACCAAGGTTTTATGTTTACCATTTACATTAACTAAGTCACAGAATCCAGGTAGTTATATTATTACTTATTAAGATTTTTTAAGAAAAAATAAAATCGATTTCAAATAAAAAGCACTAAAAATATTATTACGAATAACTCAAAAACTACATGTTAGACCTTTACTAAATTTGAATAGAACCACATAAACAGCACTAGCTATCATATAAAAGAAGGATCATCAAAAGTGTCTCATCCGGTAAAAAGTTATGAGGTAACACATAGAAAATGCAGTCAACCTTCTGAGCCCTACCTTATAAGTCCTTCTCCAATGCGACCTGTTATCATGCAGCATACGCCTCCACAGCATGGACATCACCTCCGGGAAGTGCTCGTACGTGAAGGTGGCAAGCGCCAGCTCCTGCATCTGCTGGCCGGTGGGACCCCACGCCTCGTCCGACGTCGCCTCCCGCACCTTGCCTTCCACCTCCGTGTAGTTCATTACTACATTTGTACTGGAAACAAATACATTTCTTTTATATTTTTGAAGTTTTAAAGCGTAATTCACTCACTCACGAAAAACATATTTAGAAAACGTATGAAAATTTTGAACGCAGCGGGACTAGAACCCGCGCGTCTTGAAAACCGTGCAAGCGCTCTGACCACTAAACCGTACGTTCTACATCCGGCTGCCTTCACGTATTAATATAAAGATATTTATGTTTTTTCTTGTAACTGGACGAGGTTTAGGAAATAGGATATAATTATCTATAGGCAACTAGTTGCTAAGATCGTAAAGTTTTTATTATGATGGAAGTTGACAGCTAGTACAGTAGACACATCATTCAGATTCGCATTATATATGCTTCACAATTTTCACAATGCCTCAATTCGGTGGAAAGTGGGAAACGGAGTGTCTTAACACTAGGTTCTCAGGTTCCCTCTGCCTACCCATATACGCATATAGCAATATGCGGGATACAGTGTGAAGCTAAGTATGTATGTATTCATACTTTTCCCCGCATAGCAGGGTAATCAGAGAGAACAAGTAAATTCTTACACATATGGTTACCATATTCTTACACATATATATTTTTTTTTTTATGGATACCGGATGGCAAACGAGCAGAAGGACCGCCTGATGGTAAGTGGTTACCTTCGCCCATGAACATCTACAACACAAGAGATGTACTAGATGCGTTGCCAACCTAGAGGATACAGATGGAAAGGGAGGATAATGTAGTAGTCCGCTATCGGAACCACCACATTTTGGGGAAAGGATGGGTGGGAAAGGGGAAAACCTGGCTTACATGCCATCGAACCGGAACACATCATAAGATACTTGGCGGTTCGTCTTTGACATGATAGTGGTCGCGAGCCAGACGGAGGACGAACCTCCTACCACCAAACATACCTCCTACTACCACCATACAACATATGGTCAAATACCACATTTTTTCAAAAAGATAAATATTAAAAAAAACCTAAGATCATATAAGCCTACCGCTAAATACTCTATAAGGATATACTACAAAAAAGAAGTTGGGTCGGTCACCTCACTTTCTGTTGCAATACATGTATAAATAACGCAACGTACTCGTTTCAAAAGTCGTCAATTCAAATAATAAGATCTTTGATTTTCACGATTTTTACATACATATATTAAATATAGAAGTGGGGAACGAAAATCTTAATAAAACGGAGTGTCTTAACACTATGTTCTTTTATTCCCTCTATTTCCCTGCTATGTGCCAGTATATACATAAGTATAAGTAAGTAAGAAAACGAAGAACGAAGTCGGTTTGGTAACAAGGCAAAGCGCGGCGTTGAGTTTCCCCACTCAGCACGCATTGCTCCCCTTCAATTCGGCGGAAAGTGGGGAACGGAGCAAGTTCTAACACCAGGTTCCCACTTCGCCTACCTTGCTATATGCGAGATACAGCGTAAAGCCAAGCGTGATGTAATACAAGAATATAAAGTGACATGATAGCGATTAGATTATCTTTGAAACAGTCTTAAGATTTTTGAAATTACAATTTGTAACCCTCGTTTACTTTCATTACAGTGAAATAAACAATATTAAATAAAAATAAAAAAATATATTTTATATATTAATAAGTGTTAGTATTTGAATCTCTATTTGAATTACAAGCCGACTTATCAATCTATTCACGCCTATCACGGATATATTATACTCTATAAATGATATTATCAATAAGCAAAGGATTTACGTACTAGTAGTGAAGCAAACAATACAAAGAGAAATTGAAATACTTTTATTGACGTTATGTAAGAAAAGCGGTCGACAAAACTGTGTGGGTTATAAGTTGACATCTTAAAAAGTATGTAAGTGGTAAGGAAGATAATTATGGTTATAACTCCAAAAATCTGTAATAAAAAAAAAAAAAAAAATACATAACTCAAAGTTAGATCTCTTTACTTATTTTAAATGGATCACTTCAGAAGCACTAGCAACTACCAAACTACAGTAAAAAGTTCCAGCCAACACACAAAGTAAACTTCTATTACTTAGAATAACTCGGAAAACTGGTGCATATACATAAACATATAAAGCAATATTATAAATGCGCGAAAGTTTATAAGGGATGAAATTTTCTTTATCAAGGAAAACTACTGAACATAACTAGATGAGATGTTACATTATTTATACATCACGCTCGTTTTTTAACTTCACGCCATCCCATATAGCAAGCAGGTAGAAGGAACCTGAGAACCTAGTGCGTTAAGATTACCCGTTCTTCATAAATAACCTGTTGCCCACTTTCACAATTGAGGCATTGCGTGTTGAGTGGCGGAACTCAACGCCGCGCTTGCCTTTAAGTTACCAAATCCAGGTAACAAAAATACCAACATTTCCTTTGAGGGGAATCGAACTCATGCCAACTTGTCGTGTTTACAGTCGCACGCTTAAAAGCCTCTGCGCCAATGAAGACAGGTGTTAATTTATGCACATCAGAATAACCTAAAAAGGTTCTAAAAGGTTTTTAGGCTCACCTATATCACATATAGCAGGGTAAAGTGATGGGAACCAGAACTCCACTGTTAAGACAATTTTGTTCTCTTAAAAATTCTGGTCCCTATTTTTCGCCGAAAAGATTATGTCTATGAAATATCATTTGGCAACAGAGAATAAATAATAATAATAATAATAAAGCCTTTATTCGACAAAAAATATACATTATCTCTTCCTTTACACTGGCACTATTACTATTATAAAAAAGAAAGTAAAAATAATTTAATTCTAATTATTTGTGTATTTGCTAAGCTAAGTTTTATTTTTGGTAAGTCCGTTTGCCAGCTGGAAAAGTGCCTCCTCCAACCTACTACATTCTGGTTCTTCTCTAGCCATTGCTCCCATGTTTCCTATTTCCTTTAGCGCGCATTTTAACTCCAAGGTAAGATTTTCATCAAAGCAACAGAGAATACTAAGTGTATTAAATAATTTTCTTTAAAGTGATATTCACACACTTTATCAAGTAAGTGTTAATGACACTTAAAACTATAAAAAAAAATATTATTAATATACAGCAATTAATATATATATTATATTATTACTGTAAATACCACTAAGAATTAACTTCTATTAATTAATATATTATTAATTAATATATATATATATATATATATATATATATATATTATATAAAAGATATATATATATATATATATGTTATTATTATAATTGGTTACATATACATATTATTATTATTATTATTATTATTGCTACATATGTAATATAGTTGTTATTATTACATATTATACATATATACATATACATACATATGGTTATGCTATTATTATTAGCAGAAAGTTGAGAGCAGGAAGAGTTGAGTTGATATACATGGTTATTATATATACATATTATTATTATAGATACATATAAGCATATATATATATATACATATATATACATATACATATGCATATATAAATACACAAACATGCACCTTGAGGCTTGTCTCTATGCAGGCACATGCGACCGTAAACTTGACAGCCTGTGTCTGATTCACCCGCGGAAATCAAACCTCTTCACTTCCTCTGGCTCGGTGACAAGGCAAAGTATGGCGCTGAGCCGCCACCAGGAACGCATAAATGCCTCAATTCCGGCGTAAAGTGGGAACGGAGTGTTTTAACACAAGGTTTTCTTGTGTCTCTGCCTACCTTGCTAAGTGCCGGATAAGCAAAGCGTGAAGATATGAAATACACCAATACATAAGTATATAATAATAAAATTTGTCTTAGCTTCACGTGTTTCTAGCATATAGCAGGGTAGGCAGAGAGAATCTAGTATTAGGCACTCAAGTCTCCACTTTCCGAACAATTTAAAAATATTGATGAGATTAAAAATATTATTGCGGAACTCAACGATGCGTGTTTTTAAAAAAATGGAGAAATGAAAATAATAATATAAACATGTAGACCGACAAAAAATTATTTATATAACATTGCCATGAAAAGCGGTAAAAAATTCTCAGTGATAAGACCTTATCACTAAACACTATCTTTAAAACAATCAATCACACTCATGTGTAGATACTTAAATAATTTGTTTACTAATTATGTAATTTTTGCATTTTCTGCAACTTTCTAGATCGAGGCCATCGTGTCGTGAACGTCTAACTGTACATGCCATTTGTTGTGGGTTCGACTCCCACTCGTGGAAATGATAAATTTAAATTATTTATATTTCTTCCCTAGCAAGACAAAGCGCGGCGTTTAGTTCCGCCATTTAACAATTCACGATATCTCAAACCGGGTGGAGGACGGCGAATATAATGTCTTTACATTAGGTTCACATTGACTACCTTGCAACACAGTGAAGCTATATTTCTTTTAGATATAAATATATAGAAACAATCTAGTAAAACTAGCCCTTTTGACTTTTTGCCTTACTGTTGATGATTTGATACTTTGCACGTTGAATACGAAAGCAACAATAACATTTTTTTTTTTAAATGCATGCTGTACGGTGAACGGAATTATTGTACTAGAACGGAGAGTCTTAACACTAAGTTATCGGGTTCCCTCTGCCTACCTTGCTATATGCGGGATACAGTGTGAAGTTTAAAAAATTTAACTAAATGATTGAAATATAATCATTCCCATGAATGGGAATTGAACTGAAAACCATCATATTTATAATCAAATGCTGTCCCACAGGACTATAATGGCCCTAAGAATACTACAAAAATATATTTGTATATAACTATATGTATAAGTAATAAAGTGGCACAGATTAAGAAACCGTGTCAAGGTTACAGCAAGTTTTTTATTTCAAAATTTTGCAAATCATGCAATGTAAACATCTCAAAATGAGTAAATTTAATTCATTGCATACCTAATGAATGGGAATAAAAACAAATTACTAATTAATTTTACGAAAATAAACTTGTATGCTTTTAGTAATATATAAATGTGCACTAGAATAAAAAAATACCTTATAAAAAGTACTTTAAAAATTTTCTATATTCTTGTAATGACTTTTAAAACTAGTTGAATATGTAACATAGGATGAACAACGGCCAGCTATAAAAAAATATAACAATAAGTCTTTATTGGCTGTCTGGCCGTTACCAGACAGTAAGTTTATAATTTCACTATAATGAATGAATAGAATGTATATATACTGGTGACATAATCATCAACAATACTAAACATAGAGGACAGAGAGAGAATAGTGTCTTTTTGACGTTTTAAAGGCTCTAACCGCTAAGCCATGCATTTCATATCCAGCTGCATCAAAATTCTTATACGCTTATTATAACTTATTTTTATTGTTAGCATCTCAGAGCACTTGGACAATTTCTAAGAGGCACAGGTTTGATTCACACTGCGTTCAAATTTTTATATGTTTTATAAATATGTTTTTTATAGTGTCTTTCTACCAATTTTAATATATGCTAAAAGAATCAGACTAAAAAAATATTTTCCCTTTAATAACAGTTAATAGCTTGGCCTTGTTGGTTCGTTCAAATCTTAACAATTGAACTTAACAACCACAGATGATACATCAATTGTTACCATTATGCATATTCACAATACAAGTAATGTAAAAACAGTGAAGCCTTTGAAATTATAAATAAATTACAAAATATAATAAAAACAGCTCTATGCTTTATCCCACATAATAGAGAGAACCTAGTGACAAGACACTATTTTCAGCGCTTGCCTTCCAAACTACATTACTTATATTGTATTACATCATATAATAAATAATATTAACACAACTAAAGATTTAAATAATATTTTTTATACTAATTCAAATATTAACCTTATATGAAGGGAATAGTACAAAAGAACTGAGATATAAACAGGAAGTTTTTGAACACATTTCTATACAAACCATTTAGACTAAATAGTCTGTATTCATATGAATGCAAGTAATTTACTATGTCGAAATCATTAATAGGCGGTTACCATTAAGTATCAGATTGTAATATTATAATAAGTACACATGTATTTTATGTAAATAACGATTAAGATTTATCTCTTATCATTTTGGGTTTTGATATTGATAAGAAGTATTTCTATATATAACGAGAAAAGTAAGATGTAAGGCCATATTTAAAATTCACGCATGCATGAGTTGGTTTTAAAGAGAGCAACGTGCATTTGTAGATATTTATTATAATTAATACACCAGATATCTAAATAGGATGTGTAATTAACATAAAATTAGCTAAAATATTGTTCCAACTTACACTTTGTCCGCCAGCTCGCGGACTTTCCACATGCTTATAAATCGATCCATTTCACTGCACTGTTATTGTGTGATATTGAATAAACTAAATCGCGGTAATTACACGTAAAACAACATAAAAATCATATATAAACGCTAGCTGATGATTTGGCTGACATTCTCGTAAAATGGCGAGGCTAGAGGTAATGTTGCCATTACAAAAAATGTGTTTAAATTTTTATTTTTATTTTTTTTTAAATTTGTATAATTGATGTTCTGTGTGATAAATTTTGTTTATCGATTTTAATGATATTATAAATTAGCAAAGTGCTGAAATGTCTATTAAAGTGCTTGGTTGGTGTTTTTAAATTGAATTTGTAGATCGTTTAATTTATTCAGAACTTTAGTGATGAATAGAAACATATTTATAATAATAATTCTTAAATATATGCCTTTCAAAATATAAAATAAAAACAAAAAGTAGGATTCTCTCTCACTAAGTAACCTTCCGTTATAGTAAAAAGGTCTATAGGATCTAATGATAATATTTCTACTATCATATTACAGGAACAGATATATTATATTGTTGGCTAAAACGCTAGGGAGATAAATACCTATCTTGAAATTAAGAGATACGGGTTCAAAGCCTGCTGCACAAAAAAATGTATATACAAAATGATGCAAAAACCAGTATTTATGCTAATAAATTACAATATTAAATAGAAATATCATTTGTGTTTCCATCATTTTGCTTTGCCACATGTCGACACTATGGTATTACTTATCGATATTCGGTTTTTTTGTTGATTTTCTTTGGATTTTCATTGATTTAAAATAAAACTACACTGCTGTGAGTGGAAAAGATGCTGACGCGTAAAATTAAAAAAGGACCTATTTTAACATATAGTCCTGGGACCGCTTGCTATTGCTGAGTGGTTGAAACGTCGAGATTCCTGTAATATATTTCCAACATACATACATAACTTCACGCTGTATCCCGCATATAGCAGGGTAGGCAGAGGGAACCTAGTGTTAAGACATTCCGTTCCCCACTTTCCGCCGAAATGAGGCATTGCATGCTGAGTGGCGGAACTCAACGCCGCGCTTTGCTTTGTTACCAAACCCATGAAATGAAAATACTAAACTTACATTTCCTGAAGTGGGAATCGAACCCACAACCGTTTACAGTCGCACGCTTGTGCCTCTGCGCCACGAATGGCGTTATTTCCAAATACTAAAATATACGATTAATTTAGTTAAATTTTAAAAGTATTAAACTAATCTACAGCTTCGACTTCATCGTAAATAAGTTTTTGTTAAAAGTAAAAACAACAAATTTAATAAAATAAAAAAGAATGCCAATCAGCTAATCTTAACACAATGCCATGTACCCTCCATTATCCATATGTATTAAATATCAAATTGAAAGTTACAAATAACGTTATCGAAACTAAACTAAACGTTTATGAAGATAAAAAACCAGATTATTTACCACAATTTTATATTTTAAAGTCATATATATAATATTAATTAAATAATGCGATAACATAGTATTTAAATATGATCGTATTTTTTTAACTTCACGCTGTACCTCGCATATAGCAGGGTTTCGTTCTCTTACAACAATTCCGTTCCCCACTTTCCGTCGAATTGAGTTACCAAACCCAGGAAATGAAAATACTAAACTTTACATTTCCTGGAGCGTGTCTCGAACCCACAACCTGTCGCGTTTACAGTCGCACGCTTGTGCCTCCGCGCCACGAAAGGCGATATGATCATAAAAATATGGTAATATAAGCATTTAAATATTAACACCTACTAAAAGGGAATCGAACCCACAGCTATTATTAATGGAGCGGCTATCGTACTAATATTATAAATGTGATGTTTGCAAAGATGGATAGATATTTCCTACATTTTCACGCAAATTGCTGAACGGAATAGATGAAACTTTACGTAATGAATATCATAAGCTTATATATTCATGTTTCAATGATGACGCCTGTCGTGGCGCAGAGGCACAAGCGTGCGACTGTAAACACGACAGGTTGTGGGTTCGATTCCCACTCCAGGAAATGGATTTCTTCATTTTCCCGGGTTTGGTAACAAAACAAAGCGCGGCTTTGAGTTCCGCCACTCAGCACGCAATGCCTTAATTCGACGGAAAGTAGGAAACGGAATTATTGAAAGAGAACGGAGTGTCTTAACACTAGGTTCTCAGGATCCCTCTGCCTACCCTGATATGTGCAGATTACAGCGTGAAGCTAAAAAAATACATATAATATATATATTTGTATATAAAAAATGAAATAAGCACACACTTTAGGAAGTTATTTATTGTCAAATTTAATAAATACATAAAGTAACAGCAATTTATTATTAAAAACCTTTAGATAATGAATTTACAAAATGGTATAATGTTACAACTTACAAATTACAAGTACATATATACATACTTTATTTATTTATAATAAAAAAAAGTTTTTAATTATATACTGAATACAATAATACCTTTAACTAAAATAAACTGCAACTATATGTTTGATATGATATAAAATTATTTACAATATGAGCGCGTATGGATCTATTGTACACAGTTTTAATATTTAATGGCACTCAGAGATACTAATTAGTGTTAAAATGACATTAAATCTGTACTAGGGTTGCCAACCATACTTATATTGTACTATATTGGGGGTACTATTGTTTTTTCAATAAATATAAAGTATGCAAATGTATAATATTTTTAATTAAATATAGAAAATAAATTCAAAGTATGCATCCATTAATTTCTAACTGAAGCGATTGTGTCTATTTATCTCGCGTTAACAACGCGTTGCCTAGTAACGTATTTATATGTCACTTTATATAAACATGGATGTCAAACCATGCTAGTGTGTGTAATTTAACATATATTTTATGCATTATTTTAAAAAGATATCATCATTGTACACTCTTTCTCTATATAAACTATAAGTGTGCCAAGTTTCATGCTTCTCCGTCCGCGTAATTTTCCTAAAAAGGGGTACAAAGTTTTTGCTTCACGTATTAATATAGATAATATAATAATATTATTCGTATAGACAAGTAATTTTTATGTATTCTAGTTTTAAGGGCGGCGATTGGCAAAATTATTGTTAAAATCACATGTTAGCTAGATATTTAAATTTTATTGATCATTGCAAGCAGGGCTAGACGAGCGAAGCGATAAATGGCCGAGCCCCTTAATATTATCTAGGACTAGGAGATTCGGCGAACTTCGTACCGCCTAATAGTCGATTCTTTATTTTTTTATTTTTTTTTCAATACTCTTTCTGCTATTTGAGCCACCGGTACCAGTAAGATATACTATATTTGTTAGTATTATTTTATATTTTTAATAGTTTATTTTGTAAAATATTATATTTCGGCATTGAAGGGTTGGCAGCCCTATTATGGGCGTATTAATGTCAATTAAACGCTAATAGACGTTTCTAAGTACATGTAAGTTATTAATTGGGATATAATATAAATTGTATAACACATTAAACTTATATAAACTTAAAATTAAATTACTGAATTAAACTTTAACAGTTTGTTAATAAAATATTTATAATTGCATTATGAAATGGACGTTTTATATATTTTGTTTGAAAATTCATGAAAATTATATATAATAATTTTGAATATATTGTATCTTGAAAATATTGTTATAATAAATGTTATTATTATTATGAAAAAATTTTCCATATTGAATAAAATATTTAAAAAAAAATATTGTTGTAAAAACATATGGTAAGTATCAATTTTTTTTCTGAAGCAAGCAATGAACTTGAATTATTGTATTTTTACTAATATATATATATATATTGGCATTTTTTAAAATTGTAATAAATAAATATTTTTGACTATTAAATAGTGTTGTATTTTATCATAAGAATACATGTCAACCAGCAAAATGCATTATTGTAAAGCACACATGTTTATAAATAAATAAATATATTTTGTTATCTAGTCTAATACTTCAATGGCGGACTACTTTTGCATATATATCTTATATTTTTTGGGCATTTTCAGTACATTAATTTGAATATGTTTATATATTTCGATTATCATTTGTAACAACGTGATTTATTTTTCTAAAATTTTACAATTTATAACTTCTAATAAAGATCTTAAAAACAGAATTTGTGCATCAACATCTACAACTACAAAGTGTAAAATTATGCGAATTATTTCAATACATACACTAACATTTTTTGTATTTTTTTCTTCTAAATATCTAATATAATAATATAGAGTAAAATTTTGATATTTTTTCTTTAATTTAATACAAACTTTTTGAATAAATTGAATGTAAATTTAGATAATTCTTTCAATAATTTATTGTCTTTAACACTCAAAATTTCTATTAGTAACGAGTTTTTAGTATAATTCATGCGACTCCATTTTATTAATATACCAAAATGTATTTTTTGCTACATTTTTTATTAATAACAAGTATGATTATTAAAAATTTAATATTTTAGGAATATTTGCAGCATGTGATATGGTAACACTGAAGAATATTTACAACAGTTGTAAAATGAACAAAGTATATATATTCAAAACATCTATGTATAAATTAAAAATATATATAACTTCTATAACAAATTAAGCTATAATAGATAAAAAATTAAATTAAATAATTTCTGAAGTATGGTAAATTTTAAAAATACTACAATTTATTATCTATGCACTTATAATTAAGCCTATTCAAAGATAGATTCCACTCAAAAATTATTTTTTTAATAAAAACTACATTACATTTAAAATTAAAAATGTAATATACATTAATAGTATTATCAATAGACTTCATTTATTGTCATGATTCATTTTTCACATTCAGAGCTTAAATTTAAGTTAATATTATGCGAAAGTTATTATTTTTTTAATAATATAAATTTGTTGAATTTTTTTTATTTATTGTCTGTATGTTATTACAGATTATTTAGATTTTGACATATTTTGGTGTAACCTTTTTTTTTTTACCGATTATTGACAAAAAGGAATCCTTGGGGTTTTTATTAACCGTTTTTTTTTAAATATATATTTGTAAATGGATATATATGTATATGTTAGTCTGAAAAATACTATACGTAGAAAATTCATATAAGCATACATAAATGTATATAAATATTACACAATTATTTATTTCATTAGACCTATTGAGATATTATTGTCGATTTTCAATCTCTATAATCGATTTAATTCACGATATCGATAAACTAGAAATATTGTAGTGAATATAAAAAATTGTACATACATATTTACCTTACTTTTAACCTTATTGTCAATCACACGACAAGGACGTTACTCTAAAAATATTTATTATTATTATTAAAATTTTATTGTCAATGTTTCCATTGTAGCTAGAATTGATGATTAAATTCACGAAGCCGAATCGAAATCAATTCCTACATTGAATTTAGGATATGCTTTCTCCCTCACACATATGATAGATAGACAGGGAGAGCTATACTTACTTTCAATACTTAGTCAATATAGTATATGCCATCTCCCTCTTTTGTAAGACAGATTGAATGTGAGAAAGAGACAGCTACACGTTATTTTCAATACCTAGTCAAGTTCCTATAGTTTAGAGTATCCAAATGCTAATGTAAAAAGATTTATTTGCAAAACGCATGATTGATATGAGATTGATATAAAAATTGATTGACGTTAAACATTACCTGTACAGAACAACCGAGCCCTGCTGTCGTCTATCACACACATGTTACAAAATTAATAAATATACATATATAATATATTTTAATATTTAAGAAAGTGTAAACAAAATGGCGGACTTTGTTTTTTCTTGTAAATATCAAAGGATTATTATTTAATAACAAAGTAAATTGACATATTGATATTGTTTCTAATATGAAAATGTTATTATTCTAATAAGTGTCCCATTTACTTCTTTTTTAGTTTTACTTTTAGTTTATTACTTAATAAAGAACAGTCACCGCCATTTTGTTTAACATTACAATTTTTACATCATTATTGTCACCAAAAGTCCATCAATTTTAAAAATGTATATATGACAGTCTAAAATAACTATTTTATATTATTATGTTACATTATATGATATAAAAAACATTTATTGTCGTCGTTACTTCTATTGAGACGTTTCTAGACGCTTCTAGACGTTTCTAGTATATTTTCGAGTACAAACTCAATATATATAGTGTAAATATATATCAAATTTCATAAAAAGTATAATAATAACGACATTTTAAAAATAAATCCTCCTTAGACCGTCGCAGAGCTCGTTGCACGTTTCCGAACGTTCTTATCTGACAAGCGCTATCAAAAGCAGCAGACATGACAGCTTTGACAGCTGTGACAGTGACAGTGACAGGTGGGGGACTCCTGCGTTTACTATTGCGCTTTTGTCCCCTGGAATCGGTATTGGGGTCCCGGGATCCACAACGTGGATCTTCCAACCCAGATTATTATGGGTGTAACACTGAAAATTATATTTTTTTTGTTACGTTTAAGTTACTTAAATTTAAATGACAGGAAGGTAACGTTAACTCATTGGTTTGATTTTGGTTGTAGGTTCGATTCTCACTTAGGGGAACGATTATAATTTAATTACTTATAGTGACAAAACTTTTTGCAACGATTCTGTATGTAAAATTAAAATTTATCATTTATTATTTGCAACAATAACTTTTATTATTATTTTATTTAAATTATTTTCATTTTCCCCCCTTTGGCAGAGAAAACGCGACGTTGACATCCACTTAACACGCAATATCTCGACATCTAATCAAAAGTAAAAAAAAGAATGTTTAGACACTACTCTCTGACCTTCCTATATATAAAAAAATATATAAACATACCTGATAATAAACCAAATCTGGTGTTTCATGAGCGACGGTCCAGTTAAGGAGAGCTGGTTCACCTTCATTACATTCTAATTGCAAAGTGTTCATATATTCCTCAAAACTCTCTGAAGTCTCCGCGCGGTCTATTGTCTTGTGGGTCCATTCACAGTATCTTCCCACTGTACATAGAAAAATAATTTAATATACATAAACGTTTAGTTTATGTCAAAATGAAATCTACATATTAATATGTGGAGCAAAATGTTTGCACCCCGTTTTACGAAAATTACACGAACGGAGGAGAATAAAACTTGGCACACTTATAGTTTATATAGAGAAGGAGTGACGCATAAACGTTATATCCGACTTTCAAATAAGAAAGAATTAAAAAAGTTTCACTAAAATCTTACCAGCAGTAGGATATGGGTAGCCCTCATTATCGTATGCCACTCCGGCGAATACTCTCTGTTTTCTCTGCTCTTCAGGTTTCTTTTGACCGAAGCCTCCTTCCGATGAATCGCTTATGTAGAATGGATGGAATCTGAAATTTTATACATATTTTATTATTATTTTTAGTACAGGTTTTAAGAAGGTTTTGGGTTTAAATCCAATTTGGGGGGCCTTTTTTTAGCTTGATGCTGAATCCTAGTGTTAAGACACTCCGTTCTATTAACATTTCCGTTCTCCACTGTCCGCTGAATTGAGGAATTGCGTGCTGAGTGGCGAAATTCAACGCTGCGCTTTGGCTTGTTAGCAGAGCGAGGAAATGAAAATACTAAATATTATTTAATATTTTCTTTACCTGGTGTGGGTATCGAACCCACAACCTGTTGCGATATGATATGGGGATTTCATATTTATATTATACATTTAAAATGAACATACTTAGCAGGATTAGTGCGGTCGTCTCCACCCTCCACCAGGAAAGTGTAAGTGTTCCCTCTCTCCACATATATCTCCGGTATGAGCTGGTCGTTGATGTACCACGCTATGCCCCATGATGGGTGGCCTATTTATAAAAATAATATTTTAAAATTAAACTGATATTATACAAATATATTATTAATGTTTTTAGAACATTCTGTATATTGATTTGTAGTGGCGAGAGGTTAAAATTCTAATTAGGCAAGCCGGTAAATTTAGAGAAGTCGGTATATTTAGGGAAGCCCGTAAATTTCAGAGAATCCGGTATATATTTAGGGAAGTCAGTACGTGTATTTAGGGAAGGCGGTAATTTTTAGAGAAGATAGTATGAGATGTAAGGTTATTTAGTAAATTTACTATCGAATGTTGGTCTGATCTTTGTTATTTTTAGAGGCTTTTAGATGTTGAGCTTGTTTTTTTGCAATTTTATACTCAACATTTTTCTAGCGACTTTTATTTTGCTCTCACTCCTTTCTTGACTCGTCATGTCATGACACTTTTGACCGGCTTTAAAAAAGGAAGTTCTCAATTCGACTAAAAATTATAATTATATTACTAGGTGATCCAATTCTGATGATTTTGGTGGTTCCATTTAAATTTAGATAATATCTGACGAGTAGATTTTGAGGTTTACGTAAAAATGTTACTTCTTAGGGCATTTTATTGGAAGTCAGTTTTCTTTTCTTGTTACAATCTTAATGAATAATGATTTTTTAAAAATATTAGCTTTTTTTTTTTTTTTTATGGATAACGGATGGCAAACGAGCAGAAGGACCACCTGATGGTAAGTGGATACCTTCGCCCATGAACATCTACAACACCAGAGATGTTGTAGATGCGTTGCCAACCTAGAGGATACAGATGGAAGAGGAGGACAATGTAGTATTCCGTTCTCGGAACCACCACATTTTGGGGAAAGGATGGGTGGGAATGGGAAATCCTGGCTTACATGCCATCGAACCGGAACACATCATAAGATATTTGGCGGTTCGTCTTTGACATGATAGTGGTCGCGAGCCAGACGGAGGACGAACCTCCTACCACCAAACATAATATAATTGATTAGCTTAGTATTGTATAAGGAAAAAAATTGTACTACATGAGAAACATACAGTAGTGTAATACTGTGTTGTCATTCTTGAGGTACTCATGATAATAACATAACGTTTTTTTTGCTTCACACTATATCCTGCATATAGCAGGGTAGGCAGAGGGAACCTGAGAACCTAGTATTAAGACACTCCGTTCCCCACTTTCCGCCGTATTGAGCCATTGTGTGCTGAGTGGCGGAACTCAACGCCGCCTATTTATTTATAGCCTTTTGCCTAGTTTAATTCTTAAATATAATAAATAATAAAAAATAATTTACCATATGATGTGAATCCATTATTTATATCATTGTCTGCGTGTAATGAAACACCAAAATATTTTAGCTCATATATACATATCATCATATCAAAAAAATATGACAAAAGAACCTAGCACTTATTGTGGCAGTTTTTTACTACTATACTTTTTTATAAGCACTACGTCCTAGAAATATATAGGTTGTTGTTTAACCTGTTAACGTTCGTCATACATAAGCCCACTGCGATGGGCATGACGAAATTTTTCGTCATGAAAATTAATTGTAATATATTGAACGTACATTCTACGTTGTTCTTATCTATTAAAAAAAATACTTATAACTGTGGAATAAAGTTACGCTTGTCGTGGCTCAGAAGCACAAGCATGCGACTGTAAACACGACAGGTTGTGGGTTCGATTCCCACACCAGGAAATAAAAATGTTCAACAATATTTAGTATTTTCATTTCCTGAATCTGGTAACAAGGCAAGTTGCGGCATTGAGTTCCGTCACTCAGTACGCAATGCCTCAATTTTTCTCAATTGGCGGAAAGTGGGGAACGGAAATGTTGTCAGAGAACGGAGTGTCTTAACACTAGATTCTCAGGTTCCCTCTGACTACCTTGCCATATGCCAAAAAATGAAAAAAGTGCCCATTGTGAAAGGAGTTGAACAAAAGTTTGTTCCCCGGATAACAGATTAAGTAAGCAAGGTATTATAAAATAGAGATAGTAGTAGGCGTATTTAACACAAGAAGATATTATAATAATATTTTCGCTTCGCTTTTTACGCTTTGTGATAGTCGGTAATATATTTTATCTATATATAAATACGTGAAGCAAAAACTTTGAATCCATTTTTACGAAAATTACGCGGACGGAGGAGCATGAAATTTGGCACACTTATTGCTTACATATAATTTATATAGAAATATGTATGCGCAAAATGGTTTTAAATAGGGTCCAATTTTTTATATCTTCACGCCTTGCTTTACTATCAGAGCTTAGAATCAAGACACTTTATTTTTAACTTTCCGACTACAACCGTAACATCATTAGTAGAGCAAATATTTACACATTATTTTTTTATAGTTTCCCGCTGTATCCCGCACATAACAGGGAAAACAGAGGGAACATGAGAACCTAGTGCTAAGACACTCCGTTCCCCATTTTCCGCCGAATTGAGGCATTGCGTGCTGAATGGCGGAACTCAACGCCGCGCTTTGCCTTGTCATCTTGTTGATATATTTTCTAAATATAATTTAAGATACAATATTATTGAATTACTTAATACTAATATTAACATATCTTACCAGTAATAGGAGTATAACCGCGTCTGCCGGCCGCGGGTCCAATCCTTGCAGTAAAGTTATTAAGCCCGGCCAGAACCCGACGCGGCCATGGAGTAGGTGCGTCTGCCTCAGTTTCAGCCAAACCCACGCAAGAACGCTCGTTCTGGTTATAACATAAACACTTAGACTCGTATATATATATAATTTCAAATATAATTAAAAACAAACAAAAATCATGAATAACAAATAGCTAAAATAACTTAATTTTGTGTGTATCTTAACACGTCAGTTCTCAGGAAAGAAAAAAGGAGATTTATTTATTTATTTATATAAATAAATAATTTATTTATACACTCCGTTATATTAACAGTTCCGTTCTCCACTTTCCGCCGATCTAAGGCATTGCATGCTGAGTGGTGAATTTTTTAAATAATGAATTTGAACCCCATACCTGAGCTCCAAAGTCCAATTGTACATCATTCCTAGTGGTATCCATGAAGGAGTGAGCGTTTGCTTCGTATCTGGAGTTGAGAGGACCTGCAAATATAGGTTAAATTAGTATAAATTGAATATAATATATGTTAGTTATTAATAAGTAAATAAAAAAATATATAAAAAAATAATAATAATGAGACAGTATGTATGAAATTGTATGTTAAGTTTCTACGTTATTTTTCGTTCCTTTAAGAATTCTAAAAAAAAATATTTCTAGTACTTCTCTCATTGGAGATAAGGAATTAAGAAAAAACAATTGGTTACGTCCAGTAGACGTTTGTGCCTTGTCTGTCAGTCACTCATTTAGCATCGTATAGAACGAGCGCTAATAGACTCCGTTTTCACGTCATCCTTCATCCTTCCGAAATTATTCAAAAAATATTTAATATACAATTATTTATCACATAAATCCATACAATAAAGTACTGGGTCAAATTAGACCCGAAGGGCATTTACGTTTGTAAATGTGAAGACAGTATGAAGGTTAAAATGCTTTTTACACCAACCAGGATTACAAAAAAATCTCAAGCACATTCAATATACGCAGATAACATATTCGGGTCAGGCTATTTTTTTATGTTTCTAATTCTAAGTACGGCAAATGTAATGAAATTCTGAAGCTGGTTGCCGCAAACTTGTATCGTCAAGGGGAGGATAAAAAGTATAAGATTTGTTTTGAAATATCACTATTAAAAATAAAATATAATAATTTGAAATGACGTGAAATCACGTCAACGGTCGCGAACGTTAATATTTTTTAAAATATAAAATTGAACATACCAAAAGCGGCGATGACGGATTGCGAGCGGGTGGTCAATATCTCTTTGTCCTTAGGCTCAGTGGCAGCGAGTGGACGACGGTACGTGATGGTTGTAATCCCGTTCTGTTGCTGACCTGATACTGAAAGGGAAAAATAAAGGTATTTTAATTAATTTTTTTTTATATTTATTTATTTAAGTCAGTTAGTTTTTTTTTAAATACATATCGTTTATCGATGGTGGAACTAAATGACGGGCTTTATCTTACTAGGGTAGCGAAAATATTCTAATAAAAATATATTCTCATTATACCCTGTACAAGTTAGCTTTATCTTTTTGATAGATGTAAATTTTTCTGATCGATTTTTCTATTTTATGCCAATTTTATGTTTTATGCCATATTATTAGGTTACTAGAAAGAATCTAGTGTTAAGACACTCCTTTCGAATAGACTCAAGACATTTACATGTTAAGTGACAGAACTCAACGTCGCGCCTTGTCTTTCAAGAATAACCTCTACCTCTATGGGTCTCTATGGGTGGCTATCAGTGGCGAGGGTTGAAAATTTTAGTTAGGAAAGCCGGTAATTTTTAGAGAAGCCGATATATTTAGGGAAGCCGGTATAGGATGTGAAGGTATTTAGTAATTTCACTGTCGAATTGTGGCGATGACTTATTTTTTTAGAGCTCCCCACCGCTCTTGATTTTTTTTTTGCAAACTCAAGTACAATTTTTTGTCGAACTTTTTCTTTTATTTAGATCTCGTACTTGTACTTTGAAAAGTTAGGCAAGTCGGTGAGAACCTTGTTGCATGAACGCCTCGCAACTGATGTCTGTATTGTTAATTAAAATAAAATATTTGTGTATTCTAATACAAACACGTACCTATAAGGACGTCGTTGGAGCCCCCGACCCGCGCGTCGGGACACACGCCGCGCTCGCCGTCGCACTGCGCCAGGTGCGTGATCGTGTAGTCTGACACTTTTGGCTGGTTTGTTCTACAAATTATTATTGTTTTAAAATAAAAAAAAATATAATAAAAATATTTCTACATGTGTAATATTTTTTTTTTTTTTT
>JAKGSA010000618.1:299217-334496 GCA_033558755.1 Philaethria dido
TTTTTTTTTTTTTATGGATAACGGATGGCAAACGAGCAGAAGGACCATGATGGTAAGTGGCTACCTTCGCCCATGAACATCTACTCCACCAGAGATGTTATAGATACGTTGCCAACCTAGAGGATACAGATGGAAGGGGAGGACAATGTAGTAGTTCGCTATCGGAACCACCACATTCTGGGGAAAGGATGGGGTGGGAAAGGGGAAAATCCTGGCTTACATGCCATCGAACCGGAACACATCATTAGATATTTGGCGGTTCGTCTTTGACATGATAGTGGTCGCGAGCCAGACGGAGGACGAACCTCCTACCACCAAACAAATAAATTATGAGTTATTTTTTTTTAAATAATAAAAGAAAGTTTGGTTACGTATTTATGATTTATATTCAAATCTAAAACTTATTTTGTATATAACAAGCGATTAATTCAGATACAGTAATTTCATTCAATATGTTGTAATAGTTTAAATTTTAACAAAACAGCTTTAAATGACTCAACAACTAATAGTAAGATCCTAAATAAATTGGTTCAGCCGGTAAAAACTTATATATTACGGTAGTACCTACATATATAAAAACAGTCAAATTGAGAACCTCCTTCTTTCCATAATAATTTAGTGAGCACTGGCCACTAACAAGTCACTCAACAAACGTTTTACCAAAACGAAGAAATTACAACAATTGAAATAAAATCCCCCGAGTATGCATCGAACCCACTACCATTTCCTTCATACTAACTTACTTGGTATCCCAATAAGCGACCACCACGTCGGCCCCGAGCATGGCGGGCCGCCCCTCCGCGCCCGACAGACCGAACGACATGTACTGCTCGTTGCGAAGACGCGCGGATAATGTTATTTGTACATGATCACCCTGGAAAATGATTTTGCTGATGTTTTTTATAGGAATATGACTTTTTGTGTATATAGTGAAGAGGAGAACAGAGTGTTTTGGCACTGAGATCTCTCTCCTTTCTACAATGTGGGATTCAGCGTGAAACTCATAAAACAAATGAAATAGCTTCATGTATCTCCTGTATAAGTAGGGTAGGTAAAGAGAATCTTAGAAATTTTAGAAGATTGAAGACCAGACTGTTTATGGGGTGGAGGACAACGCCGTGTTTTGTCATATCAGACAATAAAAGTAGCTAATTATATAATCATTTCTTGAATGGGAATCGAACCCACAATCATGGCGTACTGACATCCTACTGTATTACAATAAGTTTGATTTATCTATATATACATATATATTAAACAATTTTACAAATAAATATAAATACAAAATTATAACTGTCAAATTCAGCATTATTTTTTATATTTTTACCTTTTTACATCTCTCGTTACCACTCGCTTGTAAATGGAAATTAAAACACTAATTATTTCATGAGATACCAATCACAGAGAACATATAAACGTTTAATAAATAATATACATTATATATATTTTATCTGTCCCAAATAAAATATTATCTATATTTAATACCAACCTTTGTACATCATGAAAAGAAGTTTTTATATTAAAAAAAAAATACGTTAGTGCCGGCAGAAGTGAAAACTTGAATATTAACTTCTGTTGTGCATTTTTTGATATTTTGGAATAGTTAGGGAATAACACGAATTATTTTAACTAGAGTTCCCGTTGACGTGTTACCAACGCGTTGTCTGTCAAGGTACTGTATATGTGACTTTATATAACATGCATGTCAAATCATAGTAGTGTGTGTAACATTTATTTTATTAATTTAATATACTTTGTATCCATTATTTTAAAATATTAGCATCCTTAGCTATATAAACTGTAAGTGTGCCAAATTTCATGCTCCTCCGTCCGCGTAATTTTCGTAAAAAGGGATTCAAAGTTTTTGCTTCCCTTATTTATAAATAGATTATTTAATTACCAGTATAAAAGTACTATCATTTATGTAGAAAAATACAATATTCAGTTATTGCGCTATCGTACACAATTATTAATATATTACATTAAAAATGTAACACTTTAGAACTATTACAATTATCTTATATTAAAAACTTTATCTCTCAGAAAAATCTTACGAATTTTCGATCAGTAGGGCAAGCACGAAAACTTGCGACAAAGTATTCGTATTGTTATCGAAATAATTTGTATGGGAATTGAAACTAACGTTTTCCCATACAAAATGCTTTCGATAACCATACAAATACTTTGTCGCAAGTTTTCGTGCTTGCTCTACAGGTCACGTGTCCTGGCGCGAGTTTAACATTTTTTCCCCATCACAAAAGTGCAATACACTAAAAAAGTTTTCACTTCCAAAAATATGAAATATATTTTTAATCTATATTAAATATAAAACAGTTTTAAGTTTTTTTTTTAATATAATATTTACCTGTATTTCCCACCTCACTTGTAGCCGCTTGTCCAAAATCTCTTTACAATTGTTATTAGCACTGAAAGGTGTTTGGGAGGTGGTCGAGCTCGTCTGAAATTGGCCTTTATGATTATTAATAAATCATATATAGTCTATATTTTTTAAATTTAAAAAATATATCATATACATAAAAAAACAAATAATTGTAGAAGAAAAACTAAAAAAAAATCATATTCAGTCATATTTTTGTCTGTATGTCTGTTTTATAATCCACCTTTAGAATAGAACCTTTATATCTTTTAAAAAATATCAATTATTGGGAAACGTCAATACAGATTTGTATATTTAGGGTTTGTGAAAAGAAATGATTTTTTTTTAATTATATTTTAATTTATATTCTTGTTTTAATCAAAGTAGATAAACATCGTTGTCTTAAGTCGTTTCGTGGCAAAAAATAAAAATAATTGTAAAGGTGCGATTATGTATGTATGTACATTGGTAAGCTTGGTAACCAATGGAAGCTAATTTTACAAAACCTTATATATATATATATATATATATATATATATATATACAGACAGAGACAGTCACTGTCATTCATTATGATTGACAAACAATAAACAAGATGAACTACTGTTGTAGAAAGCTGAAACTTGGTATATAAGTTCTTTGAAGGGTGTAGGAGAACACTAAGAGGGGATTTCCCGAAATTCCTATGGGAAAAGGATTTTGTTTTTAATGGGTCCAATTAATACAATATTTAAGTAAACGCCTATCATATGTATATAAAGGGTTAAATAACTTTAAAAATTGTTTTCAACTTTATAAAATCTTTTATGTTGAATTAGAACCTCAATCCATATAAATCTAATCCATAAGTTACATACCACAACCACGAAGCATTAGGGAATATTTTCAAAATAATATAGATTATAATTATTATAAAATAAATGAAAATTATTTTTTTAGTTTAATTAAAAATAATCGTCTGACATATATAATAGATAATTAAAAAAAATAACTTATATAAAAATGCTATGAAATTTAATCTGTAGGTTGCAAGTTCAAATCCCGCAATAAAAAAGTTAATACAATATATTGGAATACTCTGTTAGATTTTTTTATATTAAAACCCAACGAAATAAGATATTTTCTTACTACAGACTCATAATCCATAGCTTTTGCTAACTATTACATTTTTTTTTAAAGAGTCCAATATTTTATATATTGTTATTATTTCTAATAGATTTAATCCTTTTTTGCCCAAGAGATACCAGTTCAAATCCTGCTACATAAAATAAAAAAAAATATTAATCACTATTAATAATAAATATATTATATACCACTTACCGGGTTATACCACCAAGCTGGCTGGAAATTAAAGAAAGCATATCCCAGGGAAAGCGTTGAAAGAATCGCACACAATAATGTTAGGAAAGTTAGATTAAATATTATATATAATTTATTTTTTTTAAAAAAAAAATACAATAAAGTAATTATGGCTTAATGCTTATATTTCGAGCATAAAAAAAATAACATTAAAAAAAAAAGAACACCGACTTCAAATAAAATATTCTAAAAAGTAACATTATTACGAATAACTCCAAAATGACTCGTCAGATCTTAACTAAATTTAAACAGGACCATATCAGAAGCACTAGCTATCATATTAATAAAAAACCATCAAAACTGTTTAATTAGTAAAAAGACATGAAAAGACAGACACAAATAAAAAAGGACATTCGTATTGAAAACTATCTCCTTTTTTGAAGTCGGGTAAAGAAATACATTTTCTAAATTTATTAATAATCTATATAATAAATAAACATAAATAAAATGAGAACGAATGAGCTAAAGAGAGTTAAATTAGATTTAAAACCAATCAAAGAATGAACTAAAAGGTCGTTGTGTTGTTTTTTTAATTTTTAATCTGTTAGATGAATGATTTGCAGTCTTAACCTGAAAGTGAATGAAAGTTAGTAACATTATCCATAGTAAGGCTGTTAAAAAAATATTAATTTTTATTAATACGCCTATAGTGGCGCAGAGGCACAAGCGTGTGGCAGTAAACAGGACAGGTTGTGGATTCAATTGCCACTTCAGGAAATGTTAGTATTTTCATTTCCTGGGTTTGGTAACAAGGCAAAGCACGGCGTTGAGTTCCGCCACTCAACACGCAATGCCCCAATTTGGCGGAAAGTGGGGAACGGAATTGTTGTAAGAGAACGGAGTGTCTTAACACTAGGTTCTCAGGTTCCATTTGCCTACCCCGCTATATGCAGGATACAGCGTGAAGTTAAAAAAAAAAGGTATTGTTTCAGCTTCACACTGTATCCCACATATAGCAGGGTAGGCAGAGGGAATCTGAGAACTTAGTTAAGACACTCTATTCTCTTAAGATTTTCGTTCACCACTTTCCGCAGAATTGAGACACTAGTTAATATTTACGTAGTTAGTTTTATTAGTTCTTAGTAATTTTATTTAAAGATGTTTGAAGGTTCAAATTCGTGCAAATTCTTTTTAATTTTTCTTTTTACGATATAAAGTGCGGCGTTTAGTTCCGCATTCAAGCATGCAAATATTCTATTTTTAATTATAATATTATAACTCAGTTACACAGATAATACATAGCGTAGTATCTTCATTTTCTTTGACAAAAACAAGTGAAAACTAAGGTACTTCTTTAATGCGACAGGTCCTACGTACACGAGTACAAGTGTTAAAGTACAACCTTACAGAAGTCATTTAAATGTTTCGAAGTTAGTATTTTTGTCACTATTCAAAGGAAATGAATCCTTTATATAATGAATCTTTTGAAAAATAGCAAAATAAAAACCTTAGGAAACATTAAAGTGTTCTGTAATGTTGTGCTTTTGCACTTGCACTAGTATACGCAGGACCCGATGAATGCTGTGTAATACATTTTCTATCTCTTTCTCTTGTCGACTCTTTCTATATTGTGACGCATTTTCGTTACACACACTAAACCTACCGTAATTTTAGTCTGTCCTAAAGCAGGCGGCACGTCCAGGTCTTTAGGGATGTACACATGTCCAAAGTTATGTCGATACTCCACACACCACACAGCGAGCCAGTCCACGTCGTAGGCAGTGAGCTTGTTGGGCAACACTATTTCTATGTCCTCCCCTTGGTAGCCGCGCAGAGGGTTGAGAGAACCCATCTCGTTTGGTACCTGGGTTCAAATAAATTATTATTTAAAAAAAAATGATGGTAAAATAATATAAAGAAAACAGCGGATGAACATTGAACGCATTGCTTACTGATGCGCTTGGACGGTTCCTACGAAGCGCGGGTTCCAGTTCCACTACGTTTAAATTTTTATATATTTTATATATAACTTACTTTTGTGCCAAAAGGATTCGGCTCGCTTCCATTGCCAACCCAGAAGTACGCGTCCGGCCCAGCGCCATCGTAATGCAGATTAGGTATGTAGAACGTCTTCGCATCCAAGACACTTATGTTACCAGATCGAAGGCCGTGAGCCAGCCGCTTAAATTCAGGTAATACACGAGGTCTGGGAGGATCCAGGCCTGGTGGGATGAACACGTCACCGAAGTTAACCTAGAATGAAAAAAGTAGTGATAAAATGTATAGTAGCTTCACGGTTTTATTCGACCTTATGTCGAGACATTCCGTTCTGGTCTTTTTAGGTCTTGTAGACTTCTTTGAATGTTCTTTGAGTGGGAATTGAACACACAACCAATAGTATATACAATTAGAAACTATCCCGCTGCACCACGACGGACGACGACGACGACGACGACGACGGTTTTTATTCGGATTAATATATACTTATTATAAAATATAATAATTTATAATTGAGATTTTAACTAAATAGAAATCCGATTTCGAATGAAATGCATTGCAAAGCAAAAATTGTTACGAATAACTCAAAAACTACTGGTTAGATCTTAACTAAATTTAAATGGTGGTTTAAATTAATCTAAGAAGAAGCACTCGCTGTCATATAAAAGAGAATCGTCAAAATTGGTACACCCAGTAAAAACATATGCGGTAATACACAAAAATACAGTGGAATTGAAAACATCTTTCATTTTCTGGGTTTGGTAACAAGGCAACACAGCGCGGCGTTGAGTTCCGCCACTCAGCACGCAATGCCTCAATTCGGCGGAAAGTGAGAAACGAAAATGTTAAAAGAGAACGGAGTGTCTTAATACTAGGTTCTCAGGTTACTTCTATGTGCTGCTATGTGCGGGATGTATCCCGGTGTAGCGTGAAGCTAAAAAATTGATAGAAATTGATTGTTTGACTGATAATTGAACAATTGACACTCCGTTCCCTACACACACACACACAACGTGAAGCTATGTATGTATGTAAATATAAATTCCATATTTTCATTATAATGTCAAATAGCGGCAAATGTCAAATTTTGGCGGGAAGTGCGCGTTGCGCGCGGCTCTAATCGATATTTTGGCTTCGGCACGCAGATATTCAGCTTAGTTGTATTGTGAAATGTTATTCATTCGACATTGTGCTTTTTTTCTTATGCTTTTTTAATAATTAGAATTATGATGATTATCAAATTATAGAGTATTAAATTTAAAAGATATTTTATATATTAACTAAAGAAATGAGTCATATAATATTTCTGTACATATAATTAATTATATGCAATAATATTTATTTTCTAGCTCACGCTGTATCCCGCATATAGCAGGGTAGACCTGAGACTGACTGAGACTTCGTCTTGTTACCAGAGCCAGGAAACGAAAATACGAAATATTATTTAATACTTTCATTTCATGGATTGGGAACCGAACCCACAACCTGTCACGTTTATAGTCGCACGCTTGTGCTTGTGCCACGACAGGCTGAGAACCTAATGTTAAGACACTCCTTTCTATTGAGATATCCGTTCCCTACTTTTTCGGCGGAACACAACGCCGCGCATAGACTTGTTACCAGAGCGAGGAAATGATAATAATAAACATTCATTATTATAAATACTTCATATTTTTATTTCCTGAAGTGGAAATCGAACTCACAACCGCCACGACTGGCCTCGTAATATTTATATTATTGTAAACCAAAAATAATTATTAATACTGTGATGATAATGAATTAACATTAGTGCTCATTAATATAATATCTAAATAAAACATTCGGATTCACAATTTGTATAGCTTTAGCATAATGCTTTCATAATACCCAATATTATAATTTATATTGAATCATATATCAAAATTATCTATTTTATGTTTATATATATTTTGATAAATTCCAACATATGATCGTAACTTAATAATAACGATAATAATTTTTTTTTTGTTTTAGCTTCACGCTGTATCCTGTGGGATGGGAAGGTAAATGAACAATACACAGAAACAATTCAAACAATGGATACATATAATTTGTTGGTCAACATCATCAACAAATATTAAGAAATTTCGCTCTCGTATCATTAAGCGAACGGCGATGTTTATCATTGAGTAAATTTCAAAAAATCTCATACGTTTACATCTGATACCCTGGAACCAGAGAACCTAGTGTTACCTAGTGTACTTTTTTAACAATTCCAGTCCCACATTCCGCCGCATTTAGGCATAATTGAGGCAGCCCGATAATATCATCACTATATTTATTTATTACTATTTATTTACACTCATGTCTTCGACAAACGGACAGACGGGAGAGAGAATCTAGTGTTACATCTCTCTGATCTCCACCATCCGTCCACTTACTAGACATTACGTAGTAAGTGGCAGAGCTTAACGCAGCCATTGGTTTTACCACAGTAGAGAAATTAAAATAATTTAAATATATCGTTCCTTCAGATTGAACACATAACTCACATAACGGCATCGAACTAACGACGTAATAACAAACGCTCTTACAACACACCCGTTACCTCACAATTTCAAAACATTTTATTTTAAGTGATATAATTTAACACTGCGTTGTTTTATAACCAGAGCAGATAAATTGAGCGGCGGAACTTAACGCCGCGCTTTACCTGGTTACCAAACCTATGGAAGGAAATGAAAATACTAAACATCATTTAATACTTTCATTTCCTGAAGTGGGAATCGTACCCACAGCCTGTCACATTTGCAGCCACACGATTGTGCCTCTGCGCCACGACAGGTGTCAAATTAAAATAATTTAAATATAATAATTTCTTCAAATGAAAATCAAACCTATAACCATTGCCTTTACAATAACGCCCCACTATGCCACTATAGGCATAATTAAGTTAACCTTTCCCATTTACATAGAAGGTATTTCAAAAACGCCACGTATATATTCGACGTCAATCCGAGAGCGTTCTTTTGTCTGTTGGTTCACGGCCAAGGACTTGGATCCGGTTGGCGGTTATTATCTATGCGATTAACGTTTTTTTAGTATATATGATGATTGGACGGTTTATTTCTGTTTTTTTTTTAATATTAATATTTAAATTACCGCCTGTCGTGGCGCAGAGGCACAAGCGTGCGACTGTAAACACGACAGGTTGTGGGTTTGATTCCCACTTCAGGAAATGTAAAATTTAGTATTTTCATTTTCTGGGTTTGGTAACAAGGCAAAGCGCTTTAGGTTTCGCCACTCAGCACGGCGCCTCAATTTGGTGGAAAGTGGGGAACGGTGTGTCTTAACACTAGGTTCTCAAGTTTCCTTTGTTTTCCCTGCTATGTGAGGGATACAGTGTGAAGTTAAAAAAAAATGAATATTTAGATTTGATAGTGGTCCTATTTTTTTTTTTTATGGATAACGGATGGTAAACGAGCAGAAGGACCACCTGATGGTAAGTGGTACCTTCGCCCATGAACATCTACACCACCATAGATGTTGTAGATGCGTTGCCAACCTAGAGGATAGAGACGGAAGGGGAGGATAATATAGTAGTCCGCTATCGGAACCACCACATTTTTGGGAAAGAATGGGTGGGAAAGGGGAAAACCTGGCTTACATGCCATCGAACCGGAACACATCACAAGATATTTGGCGGTTCGTCTTTGACATGATAGTGGTCGCGAGCCAGACGGAGGACGAACCTCCTACCACCTAAAAAATCCTAGTCCTATTGACGTGTCTCGTATAAAGTGACATATACTCTGCCTTAGCGATGTATCGTATGTCACTGTATACGACAATGTTAATCAAGCTAGTGATAGTTTTTTTTTTAACTTCACGCTGTATCCCGCATATAGCAGGGTAGGCAGAGGGAACCAGAGAACCTAGTGTTAAGACACTCCATTCGCTTTCAACAATTTCGTTCCCCACTTTCCGCCGAATTGAGGCATTGCGTGTTGAGTGGCGGAACTCAACGCCGCGCTTTGCCTTGTTACCAATGATAGTGTGTGTAATATTTGATTAATTTTATCTATTTCAGATATATTATTATGAAAAATAGTGACATTCTTCTCTTCTTCTCCATTTAAACTTTAATTATACTAAATTTCATACTCCTGCGTTCACACAAATGTTGATTAAAAGGGGTATAATGTATTATTATCATGACGTCATCATGGCGCAATATTACTTCAAGATATAAGAATCTCTTATTAAATTAATCTATTGTTTTTAATAAAAGCAAAGTACATGCGTAATTAGTTAATTGTTTTTTCAAATTATGATTTTCTTTCGAATCTATTTAACCATTAAAAATTATAACCAACTCAAAAATGGGTGACAATTATAAAATAAAAATATTTTAAGCGATTCAATATGGCGAATTGTGACCACAAACCGTCAAAAGTTAGAAGCTTTTTATAACCACGTCGTACCAGAGACCTTGTTGTTTGGTATAATTATGGAATAATATGAAAATTCAGAGAGAAGGTTGGCAGCTTAAACCCTTTTCTCATCTAAACATTGTAGGCAGAAAAGACATAATGACAATACACTCCGTTCTCTATTTTTCACTTAAAACTGAGATATTATGTGCTAGGTGGCGGAACACAACGCCGCGCTTTCTCTTTCCAAAGCGCGTAAATGAATATAGTTTTTGAAGTTTTAAAGTGTTAATCCCACACTTAGTAAACGAAAAACATATTTAGAAAACGTATAAAATTTTGAACGCAGCGGGACTCGAACCCGCGCCTCTTGGAAACCGTCCAAGCGCTCTCCAACCGTTCAACTACTAAGCCATGCGTTCTATATCCGCTGCGTCGAAATTCTTATACACTTGATACAACGTTATTTATGTTGTTAGCATCTCAGTAGAGAGATTTTTACAAATTTCTGCTATCCAAAGATTATTTCAAAGAACAAATCATTTGAAAAAAAATAAATAAAGAAATCCTAATACCCATTACTTATTATTAAAAACACACACACACACACACACACACAAACAAGTCAACTTATCAACATATTCACGCTTTTAAAGGAAATAAAGTTACTTACAGTGAATCTCCTGCACCATACACTTATCCACTTGATGTCCCTTAACCGTTTCCCAGCGGGCAGACGCAACAAGATGTCGGAGTTAGTATGAGCTGACAACACTGGAGGGTCCCTGGAAAAGAACATTTACAGTGTATAAGATAGATAGATAATAGAATATCGTTATATCATGGCCAAATTACACAAAATCTTTAAAAGTTGTAGTCCATGTGCTATTTTTATGCATAAGCTATTGTACTATAAAGTTTCATCTATATCTGTTCAGTAGTTTTTAGGTGAAAGACTAACAAACAACCATCCCTATTTTCGAATCCGTGCGACGAAGCGTGTGACTGTTAACGTGACAGGTTGTGGTTTCGATACCCACTACAGGAAATGAAAATATTAAATAATGTTTAGTATTTTCATTTCTTCGCTCTGGTAATAAGGCAAAGCGCGGGTTTGAGTTCCGTCACTCAGCACGCTATGCCTCAATTCGGTGGAAAGTGGGGAACGAAAATGTTAAAAGAGAACGAAGTGTCGTTGTCTCTGTTGTTCTCTGTTCCCTCTGCCTACCCTGCTACATACAGGATACATAGAGCTTCACATAGAAGCTAAGAAAAAATTATGGGGATTGATTGACCGATAATTGATCAATGGTTGAGAGTATTCTTATCAATAAACTATATTACTCTAAAGTTTCTTCAATATAAGTTTAGTAGGTTTTACGTGGAACAGTGACATGTGCGTTTCATATTTACAATAATAATATTCGCAACTATAATATTAGGAACATGATAATATATTGATAACGATTGATTCATTACATAATTGATGAAACTATTCTTAGTAGTGTCCCCGTTGACGCGTTAACAACGCGTTGTCTTTAGTAATGTATATGTCACTTTATATAGACATGGATGTCAAAACATGGTAGTGTATGTTATATTTATTTTATTAATTTAATATATTCTATGCATTATTAAAAAAAAAAAAATTGCATTCTGCTCTCCTCGATATAAACTATAAGTGTGCCAAGATTCATTCTCCTCAATAAACTATATTATTACAGAGTTTCATTCACGTTCGTTTAGTATTTACTTCAAACATGTACAAACATCCTCACAAACAATCACATGTAGTTACATACAATAGGACATACTAGCAATAAATCCCGATCCCAAAGACAGATCTAGGACACTCAAGAGAACTTTGTAAGGCATTATTTCTAATTCCAGTATACTCTACACAGATACGAGCAAATCGCGGCTGTTTGTACTCTCGAAGATAAACATGGGATGTTCCTACATTCTGTATTGTGTTCTACTTGACGTTTTTTAGCTTCACGTTTTATCATAGCAGGGTAGTGAAAGAGAACGTAGTGACGTGACACTCCGTTCTTTATTTTCCGGTCTAAATCGAAATGTTGCATATTGTGTGGCAGACGGTAAAATGAAAATGATTTAAATAAATCATTTTCTCGAGTGGGAATCGAATTCACAACCAATCGTGTTTACAGTGCTTCCCCATTATGACACGATGGCCGTTGCAACACTATGGCAATTATTACAAATAACTCAAAAACTACTTTTTTCATCTTAACTAAACTAAATTAAATGGAGTCACATTAAAACCACTAGCTATCATATAAAAAATTAACAATAAAAATTGGTTCGCCCATTAAAAAGCTGTACCAACAGTTGAATGGAGAACTCTCTTTTTAAAACCGGTGAATATTTTTTTTAGCTTCACGCTGTATTCCGCATATAGCAGCGTAGGCAGAAGGAACCTGAGAACCGACGTGCAAAAACACTCAATTCCCCACTTTCCACCGAATTGAGGCATTGCGTGTTGAGTGGCGGAACTGAACGCCGCACTTTGCCTTGTTACCAAACCCAGGAAATGAAAATACTAAACTTTTACATTTCCTAGAATGGGAATCGACTCCACAACCTGTCGCGTTTACAGTCGCACGCTTGTGCCTCTGCGCCACGACAGGAGTATCGGTTAATAATATACCTACATATGTGCCTGTATATTTTTTACCATACGCAGTTAAATATATATAGGACAGAATTGTATTCTTTTGAAAACATGTCGAAATATCTGAATATATGTACGCTGTAACAAGCACTATTATAAGATCTAGGACGCACGAGCCTGTTTCCATCCATGTTGCCATCATTAAAAAGTTCCTTATATTTACAATATACATATATATATATAATAAACAACTAATATGGTATATTCTTGAAACAGTTTCATTGAAACGATATGATTAATTTTCCGGATTGATTTTTCGTTGTAAATTAAAATAGGTCACAGGTTTATATCAGCGAAATCGTATGGTCCATTTAAAGATAAAAAATATGATACAGTTAGGTAGTATATGGCTGTAATTAATTGTTGTGAGTTTGAATTTATTTGGGGAAATAATTATATATACAACGCTCCAGGAAATGGAATTTTCATTTCCTGGGTTTGGTTTCAAGGCATAGCGCGGCGTTGAGTTCCGCCACTTAGCAATGCCTCGATTCGGCGGAAAGTGGGGAATGGGGTGTCTTAGCACTAGGTTCTCTCTGCCTACCCTGCTATATGCGGGATACAACGTGAAGTTATGTAGGTATGTGTGTATGTTTTTAATAAGATAGCAGTGTGTATGATGAATGAAAAAATAATGATTATTTCTAAAAAGTAATATATAATTTTTGTAAAAAGTAAATCAAAGTTTACAAATGTCTAATATACCGTGACATAAAACTATAATTTAAATAATAACAGGTTCACAGAAATAGACCGCTCCGATTAATGTAAAGATAGCATTCATTGATTATAATGGATTAAGGTAACAATTATGTATACCTTTTACAAATTCTTTTTTTTTAACTTCACGCTGTAACCCGCATATAACAGGGTAGGCAGAGGGAACCAGAGAACCTAGTGTTAAGACACTCCATTCTCTTTCGACAATTCCGTTTCCCACTTTCCGCCGAATTGAGGAATTGCGTGCTGAGTGGCGGAACTCAACGCCGCGCTTTGCCTTGTTTCAACAGCGCTTGAATGTACATGCGATTGGTTGTGGATTCCATTCCTATTCCAAGGAATTTGGCCATTTTTCCAGACATAAAAAAAAATAAAAAAGTAAATATATTCAAAAAATATTTATACAAATTGAGCAGCCGAGACTTCCCAGTAAGTAGTCAAAGACACTTGTATTGGGAATGTCTCGTTTGTCCGTTGGCTTAACAATACATGCATACATATAACATAATAGTAACAAAGCTGTATGTGTGTGTGTGTGCGTGTGTGTGTATTCGTGTGTATTTGTGTGAGTGTGTGTGTGTTTGCGTGTCTATATATGAGGATGGTCTGTTTATTATTTATTAGACATATACATGTAAGGAAATACCATTCAATTCCTTTCTTTAGTAGTTCGAATTTGGGCCGTGCTTTACTATTGTTGATGTTGATTAGATAGATGGCGTGAGTGGTTAGGAAAATAAGATTTAATTGTAAAGACAAAATGGCGTCAGATTTACAGTGATAAAAATAAAAGTGAAATGAAGATTATGTTAAGTAATGAAAAGAGATCGACAAAGTAACTTTAAATGTCGTTTCTTTGTTTTACAGAGCAACACATAGTTTAATTTGTCGAGAGTTCTCACAGAATTGACTAAATTGACTTATATACATATAAATGTAATATTTTGTCTAAACTAAATTAAGTAGTAATCTAAAATTATATTAAAACTCTCAGCAGAGTTGATGAACTATTAAACGGTCCTAACTATTTATGAACGGTCCTAACTATTTATGAACGGTCAGGTAGGTCAATCTACCTGTGACTAATAAATATAAAACTTAATACTTTTTAGTAAAAGCAAAATTATTACGAATAGCTCAAAAACTATCCGTCAGATCTTAACAAATTTTAGATTAGACCACATCAGACGCCATCGCTATCATATGAGAAAAGAATCATCAAAATCAGTTCACTCAGTAAAAAGTTATGCGATAACACAAAAAAAATATATAATTGACTGAATTTTCTACATTCAATTTCCACTCACCGACTGACATAGTCTTCAGGGTATGGCACCAGAGTGCCTTCAGGGGATGGTTGAGGGGTGTTGCCCACCCAGAAGTAGGCGTCTGGACCTGTTCCATCATACGCGAAACCTCGGACATATACCTGTTGAATTATAATATTTATTAAAACTAGTTATATCTGTTGTATCTGTTTCTATTTGTCTTGCAGAAGCGAGCTATTCGTGTAATCTATAACTTAGGCCCTAAAAATTCCTTAATACAAAAAATTAAGGAAATTAATATTTTGACTGTTATCTCTCAGTACATCTTTGAAAAAGTAATGTGCAATAAGAAAGATATTAATAGTTTCACTTTACTTTGGCTTAAACTTGCAGCGCCTGTAACTCGATCGCATCGAGTCCGCAATTCTTTTATTAATTAGGCATTAAATTTAGTGAACTGGTGGTAAATTATTTGCTGTTCAAAAAATGAAGCAATTCTTACTTTGAGTAAAATTATTTGACTTTGGCACTTTGACTTTTGACTTTAATACTTGTTTCTCTAGTCAGTAAGTTGAGTCTGTCTCATCAATCATCACTGAAAGAAGAAAAACTAAGAATGCTATATCTTAACAATAGCTTCTCTTTATCTTAATTACTGTTTGTCATATCCAAATTAGAAACATTCCGATTTTTTTGAAAATTTGTACATGTGTCCGGAGAAAAAAACCTATCAATTTTATTATACATACCGTGCTCTCGTCCACTGCGTACACTGTACCACGAATACCGTGCGCGTACTGCGTGAGGCGACCGATTACCCTGCCATAATATGGTTCAGGGCGTCTCGATGCGGTGATACCTGAGGACAATGAGATTAAAATATAATTACGATAAAAAATTATATAATGTTTTTCATAGCTTCACGCTGCATCTCGCATAGCAGCGTAGGCAGAGGGAAGTCGAACCTAGTGTTAAGAAATTCCGTTCTCCTTTAACATATCTGTTCCCCACTCTCCGCCGAATTGAGGCATTGCGTGCTGAGTAGCGGAAATCAATGTAATAATAACGTGAAGATTAAAAAAATAGTTTCATCGAACCCTCTGTTCTCTACTTCCCAAGGAATCCGAGATATTGCGTATTGAGTACCGGATACAAATGTACTTAGTCTTACTACAGCGAAGAAAGAAAAATAATAAAAAAAAAACATTTATAGAAAACGTATATAAATTTTGAACGCAGCGGGACTCAAACCCGCTTGCTTCTCTTGGAAACCGTCTAAAATGTGTTTCTTTTCCGAAGTGCGTGATTAACACTTTAAAATATAAAAATATAGATATAATAATTTCTCCAAGTGGGAACCGATCCCAAAACCACTATGCCAACAGCTAACAGACATTGTTTTACTGCCCACACGAACACCATACAAATTTTTAAGATAGTTTCATAAAAATCTTCTAGGAGAAATGATGGAATTGCAAGAGCATGTAGCTTTTATGGTTTCATAGAAAGAAGCATACTAAGTACACGTAATGTAGAATAATCTCTGATGGTCCTAACGTTTACATAGATATTTGAGTAACCAGTATAGTATGTTAAATGAAGAACTATTTTTTTTTTTTAATATTACGCATAGCGCGGGCTGAAGTAAATTATTTGACATTCAAAAAATGAAGCTTGCAGCTTCTTGTACGAATAAAATTATTTGACTTTGAATGAGCAGAGGGAACCTGAGAACCCTAGTGTTGAACGCACTCCTTCTGTTAGGTGGTAGGAGGTTCGTCACTCCGACTGGCTCGCGACCACTATCCATGTCAGACGAACCGCCAAAAATATCTAATGATGTGTTCATTTTGGTTCCGATGGGATGTAGCCAGATTTTCCCTTTACCCATCCTTTCCCCAAAATGTGGTGGTTTCTGATAGTGGACTACTACATTGTCCCCCTTTCCATCCAGTATCCTCTAGGTTGGCAACGCATCACCAACATCTCTGGTGTTCGTAGATGTCTATGAGCGAGTAACCACTTACCATCAGGTGGTCCTTCTGCTCGTTTGCCGTCCGTTATAAACAAAAAAAAAAAAACTCCGTTCTTAAGCAATTCCATTCCCCACTTTCCGCCGAATTGGGGCATTGCGCGTGTTTGAGCAGCGGAACTCAACGCCGCGTTTTGGAAACTATTTTAACCGGATAAATCACGTATATTTAGTATTCCGGAAATATATTAACAGAAATCTGACATTTCGATCACTTTACAGTAGTCGGTGGTAGAAAGCGGTATAATATTGTCTATATATCGTGGTGTGTCGAAACGCGTCGGGTTTCAAAATGTATTTTCGAATGTAAAATATACGTGATTAATCCGGTTGTGTGTAATAATCGCGAAAATTAAAGAGCTCATCACTATAGTATGGTATATGCGAACTGAGGTGTATGAAATTTGGCATAGTTAATTTTTTTTTGTTTTCAATATCTTCACGCTCTATTCTGAACATAGCAGGGTAGGTAGAGGGAACCTGAGATCCTAGTGTTAAGACACTCCGTTCTCTTTTAATATTTCCGTTCCCCACTTTCCTCCGAATAGCTAAAATTAATATGAAGAACTGCAGAAAGTCAATATTTTTAACTGACTACAACTGAAAAAGGAGGAAGTTCTCAATTTGACTGTATTTTTTTACGTGTCACCGCATAACGTTTTACTGGATAGATCAATTTTGATGATTCTTTTTCTATATGATAGGTGGTGCTTCTGATGTGGTTCCATTTAAATTTAATTAAGATCTGACAAGTAGTTTTTGAGTTATTCGTAATAATTCTATTTTTAGTGTATTTTATTGGAAGTTGATTTCCTTTTTTTGTTAAAATCTTAATTAATTATTTAATCATTTATTCGCCTAATAAATAAAACGAATCTAATACTATTGATATATAAAAAAATATATATACATATGATTTGAACAGTTATTGTGGTTTTCAATACCACTCGGGAGAATAATTATAATATTTAATTTATTTTCATTACTCCTCTCTAGTATGAAAAGAACGGCGTTGAGTTCCGCAACAGATATGTCAAAAAAAAAAACTAAACATCAACCATACAGCTATTACATTTAATATACAAAATATAATGTAAAGTGATCGTTTAGGCGTTCACGTTCACATTATGATTACTCCAGCATATTTATCTAATAACCGGCAGCCAGCCTCCCCGTTAAGGGATGTTTAGATTGACGTGTCTCGCCCCCGATTTAGTGAGGGGATGATAGGGTTGGCGGTTTTGGAAACAGGGAGATTTTCGTGACAAGGCAAAGCGCGGCGTTGAGTTCTGCCACTCAACACGCAATGCCTCAATTCGGCGGAAAGTGGGGAACGGAATTGTTGAAAGAGAATGGAGTGTCTTAACACTAGGTTCTCTGGTTCCCTCTGCCTACCCTGCTATATGCGGGATACAGCGTGAAGGTGAGTTTTTCGTGTTCTTTTTGTAATTTCATTCTCATTTATTCCTGCATAACGGGTAGTTAGCGAGAACTCAGTGTTCAGACATTGGAAGGAGGAAGCGTTATGGCGGAACTTTCTTACCGTCGCGTATAACCTATCATTCCAGGGTAGACCAAGGGATATAGTGTAATGACACTTCTTCTCTACTTATTATTATTTTTTTAGCTTCACGCTGTATACTCCACGTAGCAGGGTAGGCAGAGGGAACCTAAGAACCTAGTGTTAACACTCTCCGTTTTCTTTCAACAATTCCGTTCCCCACTCTCTACTTAATTGTAATAATTCGGTGTAAATCGCTCTGAGTTAATAAGGGAATTGTTTGACACCACAACATAGCCGATATACGTTTGACTGAAGGCAATGCTAATGGATTTATTTTCTACGACGTAAGTTTACATAACGCCTGTCGTGGCGCAGAGGCACAAGCGTGCGACTGTAAACGCGACAGGTTGTGAGTTCAATTCCCACTCCAGGAAATGGAATTTTTCATTTCCTGGGTTTGGTAACAAGGCAAAGCGCGGTGTTGAGTTTCGTCACTCAGCACGCGATGCCTCAATTCGGCGGAAAGTGGGGGACAGAGTGTCTTAACACTAGGTTCCCTCTGCCTACCCTGCTATATGCGGGATACAGCGTGAAACTATGTATGTATGTATGTATGTATGTAAAGTTTACATCTAAATACACTTAGCATCTAAAAGATAACTAACCGCTGAAATTATTTCGTGTGGAAAGTAAGTAAAAATAAAGGGAGAGGTTTCCCTGAAGTTTTTACGGTAAGGGAGAAAAACAGGTTCTCGATGAGAACGAACGAACGAACGAAGACTATACTAGTCTACACATTTTATAAAAAAATAATTTTAACTTTTTTAGTCAAAATGGAATCCACGACCACCAACCCTATCCCACCCTCGTCTCCTGCACCCTCAACACGTTCACTTAATACAGTTTCGCCCCCGCATTTCGATACTCATTTGTATCTCAGACGGGGTACTGCGGATATTGAAACCTAAACTAGAGGATTATACCAGAAATATTATTGTACTAATATATTGCACAATATCTTTATTTGATATATACGCTCTAGTGAGGCAAAGCACGGCGTTGAGCTCCGCTACTCAGCAACGCCTCAATTTGGCGGAAAGTGGAGTTCGGAAATGTTAAAAGTTATCGTAGTGTCTTATGGTAATACTAGGTTCTCAGGTTTCCTCTTTCTATCCTGCTATGTGCGGGATTCAAATGAAGGTAAAAAAATGCTCTACATGTATATTTGATATATACGCTCTGGTAACAGGCACAGCGCGGCGTTAAGTTCCACCATTCAACACGCTTCTACTCTTAACATTTCCGTTCCCCGAAATTGAGGTATTGCGTGCTGAGTGGCAGAACTCAACACTGCTCTTCGCCATGTTAACAGAGCAAGGAAACGAAAATACTAGTTACAAATATTCAATATTTTCATTTCCTGGAGTATGTCTCGAACCCACGACCTGTCTCATTTACAGCCGTACGCTTGTGCTTCTGCGCCACAAGAGGCCTCTAACGTGTAACGTTTTCGTTTAAACTATGAAACGTAAAACCCCGATATATCCCGTTCTCGTAGAATCCTCTTACTGTGCTCTCTTACATTCCCCAATAAACTTATATACCGAGAAAAAACCATTTTTTCGAGAACTTTTTTAGGGTACAAATAAATAAATGAGTCTAGCGAACTGTTCAGATTATTTTGTTATCAGAGCAAGGAAACGAAAATACTAGTTATAAATATTTAATATTTTCATTTCCTGGACTGTGTCTCGAACCCACAACCTGTCTCATATACAGTCGTACGCTTGTGCTTCTACGCTACCATGACAGGCCTCTAACGTAAAATCCCGATATTTCCCGTGCTCATAGAATACTACTTACATTCCCCAATAGAATCGATATACCGAGTTGTAACTAATAGACTTGTCTACGGTCAGAGTCATTCAATGCGAAGTTTCGTACTTGAAAGTCGACTGCTTACAAGAGACTCTGGTTTACTATTTTTGAACTTTAAAGTTTGGAAACGAAAATCATTTCTTAGAATAACGTATACAAATTTTAACTGCAGCGTCGTTAGACTTTCGAACCTGCGTTGTTTTGGATTCGAGTCTTTGGAACTTGTCCTATGCTGCCCTGACCGCTAAGCCATGCGTAAGAACGCAGCTGGATATTAGATATCCGGCATGCGCTCGAAATTCTTAGGATTCGCTTTGTTACAATTTATTTTTAAGGGCGGATATCTAGCTTTAGGAGGATCGAAATGAATACCGTTTTTTCGAGAATATTTATTTAGGGTACAAATAAATAAGTATGTTCTAGAGAACTTTTTAGAATGTATTATTATTACATATTCCTAGAACCTATCTACGATCATTAAATGTTTCTATAACTTAAAAAAAATCTACATTCACTGTCCATTTTTTTGCACTTTTCGTCGCAACTACTGTTTTAAATTGGCGCCGACGCAAAGTGATGTAGTAAATGTATTTTCAAATACGTGAAACAAAAAACTAAGGATACCTAGCTTGTACGTATATCGTCATTATATACAGCTTCTCGCTTTTTTCTATGTGAACCAAGAAAAATAAAGTAAATATCATATTTATTTATATATTTTTTTGCATTCCGTTTATTTAATTACAGTTTAACCCTAATCGATATCTCAGAATATGGCTGTATTTTTCGTAACATTATATCCGCATCAGGCGTGTATAACTTGATAAATTAAAAAAATCATATTTTTAGAGCAGGCCTTTTTAAGTTTAAATTTTATTTTAATGTTATATAAATATTAAATAAATTTAATAAAAAAAGCAAATCCTAATAAATGCTGATAGAATTATGACACTATGGATTTTTCCTCGTTCAAGTTTATATGCGCATAAACTGACATTTCAAGTATGAACCTTTTATGTCTTCTTTAAAGAGGTTTTATTTGATTCCTTACAAAATGTTATGTGGTATACCCCATAAGAGTGGGATTTCTGGGGTCTCGTATTTTAGTAGGCCTATTGGAGTGTAATAAAATTGTAAATTGACTTTTTACTAAGTCAAAAGTCAAAGTCAAATAATTTCAGTCAAATAACAAGTTTGTTTCCATCGTGTCTTTTCCATTCTATGTGACATTGGCGAAATAAATTAAGCTCAACATGCACGCCTAAAAGCCGGAAAATAAATAACTGAACAGAACAGAAGTTTATTTAATTTTTTTAAATGTCAAAAAAATATCTGAAGAAGTGAAAAGTAGAACTTTACGTAATAGTTATAGATACGATATAAAAAAAGATAAAACGCGGCGTTGAGTTCCGCCTTTTTTTTCATTTTTTTTAACTTCACGCATATAGCAGCGTAGGCAGAGGGAACCTGAGAACCTAGTGTTAAAACACTCTGTTCTCTTACAACAATTCCGTTCCCCACATTCCGCCGAATTGAGGCATTGCGTGCCACGGCAGCCTTTTATTAATTTAATATACTTTTTATGCATTATTTTAAAAAAACTAGCAGTCTCTATATAACTATAAGTGTACCAAAGTTCGCGCTCCTCCGTTCACTTAATTTTCGTAAAAAGGGGTACAAAATTATTGCTTCACGTATATATATAGATATGATAGTTAGTGCTGACGTAGATCACGTTTTTTTTTCGCACATTTAAATTTAATTAAGACCTGACAAACAGTTTATGAGCTATTCGTAATACACTTCTTGATGCATATTATTTGAAATCAACTATCTTTTTTCTTTATGCTTTATTTCACTTTCGATAGACACGTAGGCGATATTGACATTTTCATTCACATCTCTTTGGATAGACGTTTGATATTTGAAACACCCACACTTGGTGGGCGTGAGACAGTACTTAACGTAGTAGTGGAATATTTCTACCCTTTACTATGACGCTATTTATATCTTTATGTGTATCTATTTCAAGAAATATTTACGTTTTTGTTTATTTATTGTTACTAGCGTACCCATTGACGCGTTCACAACGCGTTGTCTTTAAAAATGTATATGTCGCTTTATATAATCATGGATGTCATGGTAGTGAGTGTACCATTTATTTTATTATGTTAATATATTTTTATGCATTATTTTTAAAAAAATGTTATCATTCTGCACTTCTTCTCTATATACCTAAACTACAAGCGTGCCAAATGTCATGCTCCTCCGTCCGCGTAATTTTCGTAAATAGGGGTACAAAGTTTTTATATATAGCAGCCATTTTTATGTGCTTTGTATTAGAAGTCACTTTCTTTTTTTATGGTAAAATTTCAATTATTCATCTGAACTTTCAAGTCACAAAGCCACCGTTCAAAAGTTAAAATACCTAATATAATATATATAATTTCTTAGTGTACTTCCTACAAAATTAGTATGCACCTAACGTAGATGGTACAACAGAATTTATTTCGTAACACCGTAGTCACGTTCCACGCCTCCCTCTATCAAAATGCCAAATGGAATTTGATGAAATTTAACAAATACATTTTGTTTCTATGGGGAATTTATTTAAAATATATGGTTATTATTTTAAATCGAACGTTTTAATTTTTAACGCCTCTCGTGGCGCAGAGGCACAAGCGTGCGACTGTAAACGCGTGAGGTTGTGGGATTCGATTCCCACTCCAGGAAATGGAGTTTTTCATTTCCTGAATTTGGTAACAAGGCAAACCGCGGCGTTGAGTTCCGTCACTCAGCACGCAATACCTCAATTCGGTGGAAAGTGGGGAACGGAGTTGTTGTAAGAGAACGGAGTGTCTTATCACTAGGTTCTCAGGTTCCCTTTGCCTACCCTGGTATATGCGGGATACAGCGTGAAGTTAAAAAAAAGATGATTTTTTTTTATGCTAGCAACAAAAATAAATTGCAACGTATAAGAATTTCGACGCAGCCGGATGTAGAATGCATGGCTTAGTGGTCAGATCCAAGAGGCGCGGGTTCGAGTTCCGCTGTGTTCAAAATTTGTTTACCCTTCCTAAATATGTTTTTCGTTTCCTAAGTATGTGATTAACACTTTAAAACTTCAACAGCTCTATTTCAAATATATAAATTAATATAAGCATATACTAATATTCACGCGTAATTACCTGCAAAGTGTACAAGACTTCCTTAGAACGCTTTCTATGAAAACATTTAAATCTGATTTTCCTAGAACTTAGTCGTAGTTCTTAGAAAACACAAGTATACTTCAGTTGTAACCTTTACCTTCTGTTTGGTGATGGGGGTTCGTCCTCCGTCTGGCTCGCGACCACTATCATGTCAAAGACGAACCGCCAAATATCTTATGATGTGTTCAGTTTCGATGGCATGGCCAGGTTTTTCCCTTTCCACCACATCCTTTCCCAAAATGTGGTGGTTCCGATAGCAGTTTACACATTTATCCTCCCTTTCCATCTGTATCCTCTAGGTTGCTTTAACGCATCTAGTACATCTCTTGTGTTGTAGATGTTGTTCATGGGCGAGAAGGTAACCACTTACCATCAGGCGGTCCTTCTGCTCGTTTGCCATCAGTATCATAAAAAAAAAAAAACAAAAAAAAAACGCTGTGGTAGTAAGGCTGACGTTTTCACACTTCACCAATATGCAAACAGGTGTAAGAAAATTGCTTTTGTAACTAAAGAGATTGAAAAAATGCAGCTTCATGCTCTACGTCGCATAGTAGGGTATTCAAGAGACCAATCTAGTGTCGCGACACTGTGTTCACCGCTTTTGGCTTGAATTTGAAACGTTGTGTTAAGTAGCGGTACTCAGCTTTCCTTTCTTTGTTTTACCCGAGACGACATGCTTTTATCTTCGCGCCATTGAGAGCAAAAGTTTGAATCCGCTTTACGAAAATTACGCGGACGGAAGGAGCATGGAATTTGGCGCACTTATAGTTTATATTTTCCTTATCATGGAATGCCTTAATACGCTAATACTGCCACGCTTGGCGAGCGTGTGGTGATCACGCAGTGGCAATGGGCGGGGCCACATCAGCTCGTGATCCGACAGCCGATGGAAGAAAGGTTCTCGGTGGCGACACCGGACCCGGAAGGCGTAGCGTGGGGACGACCCCCTACTAGATGGACCGACGACCTGGTCAAATTGGGGAAAGCGCTGGATGCAGGAGGGCATCCAGTCGTGCTGTAATGGCGATCTATGGGGTGGCTGCTCTTCAGCAGTGGACGTCTTCTGGCTGACGACGATAGTTTATATAGCGAAGAGGTGCAGAATGCCTCACAATTTTTAAAATAATGCATAAAAAGTATATTGGAAATGACATATAGAAAACGCAGTGTTGCGTGCACTGCTGTTTGGATTTTTGGCGAATAATGATGGATTGGCGTGATGGTTGATGAACAGCGCGTTTGCCTGGCGTGGGCGGACTCTGCAAAGTGCCGGGTTGTCTTTCATTTGAAGATGGTTTTCTGATTCAATTAATATTATTATCTGCATTGTCATGTGTTTTGTGATCCAAACAGACTGTTGCCTCTATTCTCATTTCTTTCACTAATTTAGAGAGGGTGAGCCATATTGTGGGAGTGTTCTGGACATCCACGCCTGGGATCTAGTTGTTGAGTGTAGTTACTATGGCGTTTGCACCTTATTACAGAACAACTGGACTGAAAGTTCATTTAGGCAGATGAGATCATTGTGCCTTGCAACCCTGCGTTCACAATCACTTTTGCTTGTGCCTCTGAATCACTACAGACGTCTATGGAATAATTTACATCTGTAATAATTTTTCCGGGTGAGAATCGAACCGAGAACCATTCCATATCTCCACAACATCCTAAAATAAAATAAGCATACCGCCTCAGATTATGCAAAGAAAGAAAAAACCAGTTGACTGTTGTTGTAATCTAAATAAGTTGTACAAACATTGGTAATGATTACGAAAGCTGTTTATTAGAGAATCACGACAGTCACTAGACGTGGAGTTACATTACATCACTAGAAGGCTGAATTGGATACGCTTGTGCGCTTTTATAATGATTAACATAAAAAAAATATTTAGTATTTTCATTTCCTCGCTCTGGTACAAAGGTAAAACGCGGCGTTGAGTTACGGCACTCAGCACGCAATGCCTCAATTCGGTGGAAAATGGGAAAGTGTTGGGAAAATGTTTTAACACTAGGGTTTTCAGGTTCCCCCTGCCTACCCGCTGTGGGTATGATACAGTATGAAGCTATATAGATATATACATATAAAGAAAAAAAACAGACTTCAAATAAAATTTACTAAAAAGTAACATTTTTACACATTTGTAAAGTAACAACTATTAGGCAGATCTTAGCTTTAAATTTTAGTTAGGCAAGCCGGTAAATTAAGGGAAGCCGATGTACATTTAAGGAAGCCGGTATATATATTTAGGGAAGCCAGTACAGGATGTGAAAGATTTTTAGTAATTTTACTATCGAATGTTGCCGATGACCTTTTTTTTAGCTCTCTCACCTTGTTTGACTTTGTTTTTTCGAGCTCCACATTTTACTGGCGACCTTTTTTTAGGTCCATACATTGTACTTTGAAAGGTTAGGTAAGCCGGTGGTAATCGAATTGTATGGACGCCTCGCTACTAGTCTCGCCTAGCTATCATATAAAAAAAAGAATCATCTAAACGCGTTTGGTTGTGGGTTCGATTCTCACTCAGAGAAATTATTATATTTAAATTATTGTAGTTTCATTTCCCGCTCTCGTGCGACAAAAACGCAACATTGAGGTCCGCTATTAAACACGTAATGTCCTGAATTCTACGGAAAATGAAGAAAATAGTGTCTTAACACTAGGTTCTCTTCTATATACGTATATAATATTTAAAAAAAAATGTTCTCATAACATACCGCTTTCGTTTGTGCGGAATATTCCGATGTGTCAAGGACAGATACCAGTTCACTAAGCAAATAGCATAAACGTTATATATAAGTACTCATGATGACTACATAAATACTAACATTTTTAGTGGATTTTCTTGTTTCTTTTATTTTAACAAAAATAAACGAGAGATTTAATTTATTTTTCACGCGGCGTTTAATGCCGCCACCCAAAACAATGTCTCGCGTTCAAGTGAAAAGCGGAAAATAGAGTGTATCAACTCTTCTGATTACCTTGTTTGGCGATAAAAGCGGAAGGCATACATATTCTAAATAAATATTTTTAAAAAAATTACATACATACTTGTGTACAAACATAAAATAGTACAATCATTAAATCTTAAGCCACAACGCGCATCAAGGCGCGGCGTTAAGTTCCGCGTTACAGGCAATGACTTAAATTCGAGTGGAAAGGACCAAACGGAGTGTCTAAACACTAGGTTTTCCGTGCCTGCTATGCGAGATAAGCGTACAGCATAAAATCTTATGGCCCCAATAACTTTAAAGTCGATCAATAAAGAAATAAAAAAAGTTACATGCGCATGTGCCGCGTTATTACTACAAATGTACGTTTTAACTGAAATTATTATGTGTCAATGATATTTTTCCATTTTCATTGTAATTTCCCGTTGTTTAGTCCGAGGCACAAGCGTGCGAATGTAAAAGCGACAGGTTGTGGGTTCGATTCCTACTCCAGGAAATGGAACTTTACATTTCCTGGGTTTTGGTAATAGGGCAAAGCGCGACGTTGAGTTTCGCCATTCAGCACGCAATGTCTCAATTCGGTGGAAAGTGGGGAACAGAGTGTCTTAACACTAGGTTCCCTCTGTCTACCCTGCTATATGCATCCCGCATACACACAGCGAGAAGTTGAAGCTATGTATGTAATTTATACCAATAAAATTTTTTTTTACAGCTTAACGCTTTGTCATACATAGCAGGATCGTTAGAGAGAAATTAATAAAGACAGTCCGTTTCCTATTTTCCAGCATAACACAGCGTTTTAAATGGCGTAACTCAACGCCGCGCTTTGCTAAGGATATTAAAAAGCAGTAGAGAAGAAATTCCTCAGCACATCATGGATTCACCGTGCGGGTACCCATCGCGTTGCAGAGAGAGGAGTTTGGAGAGCACCTGGGACTTACGATACATCGTGTAGGTTTAAGGGGCCCCTTTCACCTCCACTGTCCGCGCTACGACATAGGTAGATGTCCAAAATATAAGAAAGTATATATTTTTCCGTAAACACACTTCTTTCTACACTTTCCACCATATTTAAATTCATTACGTTTTAAATATTGGAACTCAACGCCACATTTTGTTAAGGATATCATAAAGTAATAAAAAATATACATATTTTTCCGTATTTTCCTTCTCACCCTAATTATTTATTCACCAGCCTATAGAATTTTGACATAATATATATGTTATTATGGGATACATCCCAACCCTAATCCTTTTACGTTTTGGATGGGTGTGCGAGATCGATGGGGTACGTTGAGGTAACAGAGACTTAATGTTGAAAATATATATGATTTTATAACTAAGTTATACACCTGTCGTGGTGCAGAGGAACAAGCGTGCGTGGGTTCGATTCTCAACCCAGGAAATGTAAAAGTTTAGTATTTTATTTTCCTGGGTTTGGTAACAACGCAAACCGCGGCTTGTGTTCCGCCACTCAGCACGCAATGCCTCAATTCGGCGGAAAGTGGGGAACGGAGTGTCTTAACACTAGGTTCTAGAAACTGTCTACTCTGCTATATGCGGGTTATAGCGTGAAATAAAAAAAAAAAAAGAAAACTACAATAAAAAGCAGTTTCACACCTATTCCCGTATATTCAAAGAAAACCTAGTGTCAAAACACTCCGCTCTCTCACAATCCACTACAATACACATCATTCCAATTTACTAGTATCTCTACAGAACATTGCCTAGTTCATCCGTATACCTTGCGTACGTAATACCCCCGTCTATTGTGCGCTCCCCTATTGCAATGGCCACGTCATGGTAACCCTCGTTATACTAATACTTTATACTGACTATGCTTGGAAATTACTTTTCTTTCGTTTTTAGCTTCACGCTGTATCTCGCTTAGCAGGGTAGACACAGGGAACTACTGACTGAGAGCCTACTGTTAAGACACTCCGTTCTCATGAGATTTCCGTTTCCACCAATTTGAGGCATTTCTTGCTGAGTAGCGGAGAACTCACCGATGCACTTTGCTTTTTTTTTATAATTTATATTCATAAGCGGAGAGCAGAGTGTCTTAACCGTAAAGCTACTTACAGGTTGCTACTTTTTAATTAATTTAATAATAATATTGTCTAGCTTAACTGAAACATTGTATATTGAATAAAACTAGAACTACTACAGTAAGTACTAGAACAGGACCATGAAAAAATATTAAATGTAATAATTCACCCTATACACCCTATATTTATAAAGACTCAAACCTATAACCATCTTTTACATTTCTAGAAGTGTATTACTGTACCACAATAGTGTTTTAACACAGACGCGTTAACAACGCGCTGCCTAGCAACGTATAAGTCACTTTATATAAACAGGAATGTCAAACCATGGTAGTGTGCGTATTATTTATTATAATAATTTAATATATTTTTTATGCATTATTTTAAAAAAATATTAGCATTCTGCACTCCTTCGCTATATAAACTATAAGTGTGCCACGTTTCATGCTTCTCCGTCCCCGTAATTTTCGTAAAAAAACAAAGTTTTTGCTTCACTTATTATATATATATATATATATTTAGATATATAACACTTTATAAATCACTACCAACTACTTTAGAACACTCAAAAGAGATTGGCACAAATCTCTTCACATTATGTTAACGATCGGGAAGGGAACCCCCTACCTACTCAGCGAGTATTGCTTGGGGTGCATAGGAAATTGTATTAGCAACTGATGGACCCCGCTGCGCCAATTTATATTTTTAAATTGAAATTTTTAAGTGAATTTCTTTTTACATGTTGTGATTTTTTAAATGTAACGAATATGCGTCACGATAGAAAGAAATAGGTAATTTATGATTAAGTCTCCGTGAGAATAATATAGATTTTTTTTCACGCTTTAGCTTCACGCTGTATCCTGCTAAATGCAGGATAAGCAGAGGGAACCTGAGAACCTAGTGTTAAGACACTCCGTTCTATTAACATTTCCGTTCCCCACTTTCCGCCGAATCGAGGCACTGCATGCTGAGTGGCGGAACTCAACGCCGCGCTTTGCCTTGTTAGGTTTTATAGTCCACGTGAACGCAATTATAGGCAACAGCTAGCTATATATATATATATATAACATTCACATAACAAATGAAAGCTAACTAATAAACAAGGTAGAGACGTACAGAGTATCGTTTAAGCAATATACTAATTGATTTTTAGAATTCGCAGGGGGTCTTAACACTGTAATCTCGGTGGAGCGCTCCCCTCGGGATCGCTTACGTCTATACTTGTTACTATGCTATGAAAAGCTTCACCCTTATCGCTTGAAAAGTAGTATGAAATAGTTGAGAAATATATAAAAAACAATTTAAATAATTAAAATTATAACAAAAAAAACTGAATTCAAATAAAATGTACTAAAAAGTATAATTAAATAGTACAATTTAACGCCTGTCGTGGCGCAGAGGCACAAGCATACAACTGTAAACGTGATAGGATGTGGGTTCGATTCCGACTCCAGGAAATGTAAAATTTTAGTATTTTCATTTCCACAAGGCAATGCCCCGATTTGGCGGAAAGTAGGGAACGGAGTGTCTTAGCACTAGGTTTTCAGGTTCCCACTACCCTGCTATATGCGGGATGCAGCGTGAAGCTAAAAAAACAAAATAATTATTATAAATGACTCAAGAACTACTTGTCAAATCTTATGGTACAGACAGACAGTACAGAAGAACATAAAAAAGAATCATTATTCGTTCACCCAGTAAAAAAATATTCAGAAGTACATAAATTAAAATTATAACAAAAATATAACAAAATCGACTTCATATTAAATAGACTAAAAAGTCTTTTTTTTTTTTTTTTATTGAGAACGGACGGTAAACGAGCAGAAGGACCACCTGATGGTAAGTGGTTACCTTCGCCCATAGACATCTACAACACCAGAGATGTTGTAGATGCGTTGCCAACCTAGAGGATACTGATGGAAGGGGGGACAATGTAGTAGTCCACTATCAGAACCACCACATTTAGGGGAAAGGATGGGTGGGAAAGGGGAAAATCTGGCTTACATGCCATCGAACCGGAACACATCATTAGATATTTGGCGGTTCGTCTTTGACATGATAGTGGTCGCGAGCCAGTCGGAGGACGAACCTCCTACCACCTAGAAGACACACAAAAAGTACAATTATTACGAATTACTCAAAAACAACTAGTCAAATCTTAAATAAATTTAAATGGAACCACATTAGAAGTACTAGCTATTATATAAAAAAGATTCATCAAGATTGGTTCATCCAGTAAAAAGAATGATTTTCGACGTCTAATACTGTAATCGCAAAGCACTTCCCTCTCAGAAACGCTTTACATCAATCTATATATAAATACGTGAAGCAAAAACTTTGTACCCCTTTTCACAAAAATTACGCGGACGGAGGTGCATGAAACTTGGCACACTTATAGTTTATATAGAGAAGGAGTGCAGAATTACAATATTTTTTAAAATAATGCATAAATAGTATATTAAATTAATTAAATAAATTTTACACTCACTACCATGGTTTGACGTCCATGTTTATATAAAGTGACATATACATTGCTAAAGACAACGCGTTGTTAGCGCGTCAACAGGGACACTAAATTTAATGATTTCGTGTAATTTGGATATAAATTAATTAAATAAATTTTACATTCACTACCATGGTTTGACGTCCATGTTTATATAAAGTGACATATACATTGCTAAAGACAACGCGTTGTTAGCGCGTCAACAGGGACACTAAATTTAATGATTTCGTGTAATTTGGATATAACATAACAAGTGTCTAGTTTCTCATATAACTATTGTTTATTTAACTGTTGCTTTACTTAACCAACGATCATTTGAAATGCACGTCTCAGATAGCTGCAACTCGGTGGAATTTAAATTCCACTTCATTAATACAACATGATATCATTGTTTTAGTTCATCTATGTAAACAAGAAATATTTAATTTTTAATACATACATACGCATAGCTTCACGCTGTATCCGCATATAGCAGGGTAGGCAGAGGAACCTAGTCCGACATCGTTCCCCACTTTCCGCCAGGTGAGGCATTGCGTGCTAAAGTGGCGGAACTCAACCCGCCCGCGCTTTTGCTTTTCGAAGCGGAAAATGGGAGCAGGTGTCTTGCACTAGGTTTCATCTGCCTACCCTGCTATATGCGGGATACAGCGTGAAGCTATGTGTGTATAACATTCTTACATATGTTTATTTCAAGTTTATTAGCTAAGCATGCGTTCGATTATGGGTGCCAAAGTGGGAGAACGGAATATTATTGAGACAATAGGTTTTCTTTGATTACACTGCTACCCAAAAAAAGCATTAAATAACATATATTGAGGATGTTAAGTAACTTACATAGATCTTTTATAGATCCATACTTACATATATGTTTACTTCAGGGCATAATAGCCAATTAAATACTCGATTAGTGGCGCGCTATATATGTAGAACGGAGTGTCTTAACACTAGGGAGGCTCATCATAGTTGTATATTTATTGTAAAAAATTTATTTTGAAAAGAGTAACTGTTAGTTTCTCGCCGCTCTTCCTCAGTAAGAAGACACGCCTTCCGGTGGTGGTAGCTTCCGTGGGACTGACGCGACGCTGACACACCTTTGTAAATTGACGATTCGAAAGTGCTTGTAATAGGCTACTTGAACAAAGAATATTTTGATTTTGACTAGATTCTCTCTAACTATACTGCTATGCCGGTAACAGCGTGAATACATAATCATAGGATGTTAAGTAACTTACATTAATCTTATCTAGATATATACATATATATATTTACTTCAAGGCTCAATAGCCAATTAAGTACACACCTGCTTCGAAACCGGTATTTCTTAACAGTGATGGATAGATGATGCTTTTATATATTCTATTAGTTAGTGACCAGTATGATAGTGTCTAATTGTGAGGTGATCGGTCGTGGGTTCGATTTCCGCTTTAGTAAGTAAAGATGTGACGTTGAGTTCTGCCATTTAATATTATTTCGAAAGCAATCATAAAGTAGAGAATAGAATGTCTTGACTAGTTTCTCTCTATCCTCTTTGGTATGCAAGAAAATGATTTTTTTTTAATTTCTCCGCTCTGATGAGACAGAGTGTCAAAGTCAAAGTCAAATAATTTTATTCAAAATAATTACATGCTTCATTTTTTTAACGTCAAATAATTTACCGGTTCACTAAATTTAATGCCTCAGACCTGAGAAGAACCGGCGCAACAAACTCAGCGGGACCTTTTTATTTTTTTTATTCGTCAATGGTTTACTATTATTTATTAGTGACAATGATACCTTTGAAACAGACTGGAGCGAGCATTTCATTCCCAAGGCGTGTTATCATTTATAATATCATGAATTAGTATACAATTTATAAAATCACTAAAATGTGGCGTTGACTTCCGCCACTTAATACGTAATTCGAGCGGAAAGTGGAGAACGGAGTGTGAGCGAAACTAATATTATAGTTTCGCTCTGACTACCTTGCTTTTAGCTTCACGCTGTATCCCGCATATAGCAGGGTAGGAAGAGGGAACTTGAGAACCTAGTGTTAAGACACTCCGTTCCTCATTTTCCGCCAAATTGGGATACAGCGCTTGAACATTAAGCTTTACTAAAAAAATTATTAAAAAAAATCGCTTTTTACACCACACGCTTAATTAATGTACCTAATATTTATCTTAAACCTTCTTATGTCATGTTCTTACTCCATATATATTGAGTGACATCATTCAATGTCTATCTATGAAGTAATAAAACGAAAACTTGATTATTTATATACTCTTTTTTTTTTTTTTTTTTATGGATAACGGTTAGCAGGCTTGAGCAGAAGGACCACCTGATGGTAAGTGGTTACCTTCGCCCATGAACATCTACACCACCAGAGATGTTGTAGATGCGTTTGCCAACCCAGAGGATAGAAGACGGAAGGGAGGATAATGCTTAGTAGTCGCTATCGGAACCACCACATTTTTTGGAAAGAATGGGTGGGAAAGGGGAAAACCTGGCTTACATGCTATCGAACCGGAACACATCACAAGATATTTGGCTGGTTCGTCTTTACGAATATGATAGTGGTGCTTGAGCCAGACGGAGGACAGAACCTCCTACCACAAGAACTCAGAGCTTGGGGCTCAAAGTAATATTATTGTTATAAATACATACATGGCTTCACGCTGTATCTCATATAGCAGGGTAGGCAGAGTGTTCCTCTGCCTACCCACCACCTACGCAATGTTAAGGAACACTTTAAAAAGATTTCTCCGCTTTCCATCGAATTGAGGCATTACATTGCTAAATTGGAACTCGACGCCGCGCGCTTTGCCGCTTGGTGCCCAACCAAGGAAATGAAAAATTCCTGGCTTCCTCGAGTGGGAGGTGGAGCCCAACCTGTCGCATTTCAGTCACTTGCACTTGTGCCTCTGCGCCGACAGGCGTAATATATTATTATTATACAAATTAATTTTTTAACCGATATTAAAGGGGTTATCAATTTGACCTGTTTTATGTCTTACTGCATAACTTTTTACTGAATTAACCAATTTTGATGTTTCTTTTATGATAGCTAGCTTTGTTTGATTCCCGTCCAAGAGGTTTAAAGTTAAGGATACTGAAACTTGAGTATATTTTTGAGTTATTCCTTAATAATGTTACTTGTAGTGTATTTTATTAGAAGTCAGTTTTCTTATTTTTAGCAAGAATCCTAATTATTACATCAGTAATAATGGATTGTGAGAAGTAATGTTAGAAAGCTTTGAGTTTCTGTCCAGAACTCAAGCTAAATGAGCCCCTCAAAAAAATCACATATAATTTTATCCTCAGGGCTGAAATTTCATTTTAAAAAAAGATCTTTTATCGATTGAATTGCAAATTCAAGCAAATACACATTAATCACTTCTTTGCTTATCATCTACTTCCAACTTGCCACCATCCGATTAGCGGAACCAACGCTGCGTTGCATCATACCGAAAAGAAAAGCAGATTTTAATATCACTCCAAATTAATATTGAACCTGTAATCACCGCGTTTTATTCTACTGCGCCACGATGGGCTCAAAAAACATTAATATTAATAGTTCTTAATTATAATCTAACATCTTATATGATATAGAATGATAACCCTCACCTAGATATACTTGTAAGACCCGTCTAATTGCATTTATATGACCCTGAAGCTTGCTTCTACCTCGCACAAAGCTATGAGAGATTTAAGCAGAATAACTCGCATGCGTCTCTCGAATCCTGACATCCTGTTATAATCGACCATACTTATAAAAGCAGCATTTTTTTGAACACAGCGTGACTCGAACCCGCGCCTTTTTAAACCGTCTAAGCGCTCAGACCGCTAAGCTATGTGTTTGTATCCAGTTGCGTCGAAATCCTTATACTCGAACGCTTAATACAACGAAGATTTTGTAAAAATCATTTCACAGAAAGAATGCTATTCATAAAATGTTTTTGATAACTTAAAGAAGAAAACGAACAGAAATTTAGACACAGTGGGACTCGAACCTGCACCTCTTATTTTCTCTCTAAGCGCTTTGACCGCTAAGTCATACGTTCTTACACAGCTGTGTCGAAATTCTTATACGCTTATTAGAACTTATTTTGGTTGTCTAAGCTTCATGCTACATTCTGTATAGCAAGGATATCCTGATTTTGTTTGGTGGTAGGAGGTTCGTCCTCCGTCTGGCTCGCGACCACTATCATGTCAAAGACGAACCGCCAAATATCGTATGATGTGTTCCGGTTCGATGGCATGTAAGCCAGGTTTTCCCCTTTCCCACCCATCCTTTCCCCAAAATGTGGTGGTTCCGATAGTGGACTACTACATTATCCTCCCTTTCCATCTGTATCCTCTAGGTTGGCAACGCATCTAGTACATCTCTTGTGTTGTAGATGTTCATGGGCGAAGGTAACCACTTACCATCAGG
>JAKGSA010000618.1:334615-355739 GCA_033558755.1 Philaethria dido
TCCTGTATAGCTTTCCCTGTGAGGGAACGGGCTTAGAATACAATTGCCCTCCCCGTTGGGTAGCGTCCCTTAAGAGACGTGTATCGCAGTAGTTAGGTGGTAGGAGGTTCGTCCTCCGCCGAACCGCAAAATATCTAATGATGTGTTCCGGTTTGATGGCATGTAAGCCAGGTTTTTACATAAACTGTAGCCTATGAATAACTTATGAAATTACGAATAACTCTAAAACTACTCGTCATATCTTTACTAAATTTAAGTGGGTTCAAATTAGAAGCAATAGCTATCATATAATAAAAAAAAACATCAAAATTGTTTCAGCTATTCTCGGTAACCAACATAAAATGAAAATACAGTAGCATTGATCACCTTCTCCTTTTCAAAGACAGTTAAGCATTAAATCGGCAATCTTATAGAAAACCGATTATACGAATTTTATGAAGCCATTCAAAGATATACCTATTTAAAATTCACAAAAGCTATTTTACTTTCGCGCAGTAAAAATGAATATAAAATGAAAATACGCCTGTCGTGGCGCAGAGGCACAAGCGTGCGAGTGTAAACGTGACAGTTTGTGGGTTCGATTCCCACTACAGGAAATGTAAGCTTAGTATTTTCATTTCCTGGATTTGGTAACAAGGCAAAGCGCGGCGTTGAGTTCCGCCACTCAGCACGCATTGCCTCGATTCGGCGGACAGTGGAGAAAGGAGCGACTGCTATATGCGGGAGCACTATGTTCTCTCGGTCAATCTATCGCTACGGGATAAAAAGAGCGAAGTAGAAAAACAAGCAAAAAAAGTTATGTATCTTACTCCTTTTGATTAGGTCGGAGATTCAGGCTTTGAAGTAGCTAGATTTTCAAATCTTTAAATAAAAATTTTGTTTTAATAAAAAGTAACCTATGTCCTTTTCAATACCTCTAAGAATATGTGTAAAAAGTTTCATATTAATCGGTTAAGTAGTTTAGGCGTAAAGATGTAACAAACAAACATACATTCACATTTATAATATTAGTAGGATTGGATGCATTATTTTTTTTGCCCACAGTACCTATGGTATTAAGTTCTAGACTAGACTATATGTATATATTGCCATCCTTGTCTCACCGAAACAAAAGGAGGAAGACAAAAGACATCTGTTAAGTAAGTTTTATATGACATAGGACAATGGTGAAACAGGATTTCATTTCTAACCGACTTTTTTAATTTTTTTTTTCTTTTTTTTTTTAAGTTCACGCTGTATTCCGCATATAGCAGGGTAGGCAGAGGGAACCTGAGAGCCTAGTGTTAAGACACTCCATTCTCTTTCAACAAATCCGTTCCCCACTTTCCGCCGAATTGAGGCATTGCGTGTTGAGTGGCGGAACTCAACGCCGCGCTTTGCCTTGTTACCAAACTCAAGAAATGAAAATAGTAAATTTTACATTTCCTGAAGTGTGTATCGAACCCACAACCTGTCGAGTTTACAGTCGCACGCTTGTGCCTCTGCGCCACGACAGGCGTAACCGACTTTGAAATAGGGTTATGTATTCAAGTGTATTTTTTATATGTGTTACCGCATAATTTTTACTGGGAGAACCAATTTGGATGATTCTTTTTCGATATGATAGCTAGTGCTTCTAATGTGGTCCCATTTAAATTTAGTTAAGGTCAAACGAATAGTTTTTGAGTTATTCGTAATCGTCATCTTTTTGTGTATTTTCTGTGAAGTCGGTTTTCTTTTTTTGTTAAAATAATAACATTATATGTACTATTGGGGTTTTGGTAGAAAAAAAAGCCGAGAGGAATTGAATGACTAATTACTCTATTCTCCACTTTTCTCCTACTCAGCCATTTTAAGTGGGGAACGGAAATGTTGAAAGAGAATTGAGTATCTTACTTAACACTAGGTTCTCTGGTTCCCTCTGCCTACCCCGCTATATGCGGGATACAGCGTGAACTTATTATAAAAAAAAAGCGGTCGTCGTGGGACGAGATTTAACTGTAAGTGCTATAGTTATAGGTTTGACACTTATTCGGGGAATGATTATTCTCATATCTACTGAAAATGAAAAAGCTTCGCAATTTTATAGTAGAGTAGCAGGGCAGAGGGAACCTAGTGTTAAGACACTCCGCTTTTCGAATTTAAGACATTGTGCATTAAGCTTAACTCAACGCCGTGCCTTGTCTTACCAGAACGGAGAAATAAAAATAATTTTAAATATGTATTCACGCCACGGACGGGAATCGAACCCACAACTAATTGCATTTACAGACACACGTTTATTGCGCCAAGGGGATATTTAACATAAAATAATACAGTCCATATTACTTAGTGCTTTGCTATACCAAACCCAGGAAATGAAAAATTCCATTTCCTGGAGTGGTAATCGAACCCACAACCAGTCGCGTCAAAGCAAAGCGCGGCGTTGAGTTCCGTCACTCAGCACGCAATGCCTCAAATTCGGCGAAAAGTGGGGAACAGAGAGTCATAACATTAGGTTCCCTCTGCCTACCCTGCTATATGCGGGATATAGCGTGAAGGTATGAAGCATATTACTTAGTTATGATATAAATAAGTGTTGAAACTTAAGACTTGTTTGCTGTCCCTTAAGATATCAACTTTACATCCTGTGAGCTGTAAAATATTTTGTAAATAACCAAAATATTGCATTAAAATTTAAATTAACATTTTCAAAGCTAAAGTTTCACATCCAATTTAGCAATCTATATCATATTTTCTGAAAGATAGTCTTTCATAGTCACGAAATATAAGCCCTGCTTAATCTTGTCCAAAATATGTTTTAATAACTAGAAAATTCCATATATAATTTTTTCATGTAACCTGATTTGAACCTGCTTCTCCTCGTGTAACTTGGAAGGGCTTTAACCACTTAAGCGACGTAATTATAAATTTACGCTTTAAGCAGAAATTCCGTAGTGATAAGACACTCTATTTTGCATTTTTCAATTGTCACCCATTTGTCACAAACGACGGTAGACAGATAATCAAAAAATACTTTTAATAATCCAAGTGCCCATATTTTTTAACCTAGTGTTAAGACACTCCGTTCTCTTACAACAATTCCGTTCTCCACTTTCCGCCAAATTGAGACATTGCGTATTAAGTGGCGGAACTCAACGCTGCGCTTTGCCTTGTTACCAAACCCAGGAAATGAAAATACTAACATTTCCTGGAGTGGGAATCCCAACCCACCTATCGTGTTTACAGTCACACGCTTATGCCTCTGCGCCACGACAGGCGTTATACAACTTAATTATTATTTTAATTGATGAGAATAACTAAGCATTCGACTTTTTTCAACAATAGCAATAAAACCTAAACAATTACACTCTTTGCCACATTGCTAATTAAAAAAAAAATTAGACTATTTTATTATTCAAAAATTCTTGTATATTTTTTTAAAAATAAAATACAACAAAAACAATAGAATATAAATATAAATTTGACTTACCGGCATTTACAACAAGGAGTGCACAGACCAGCGCGACGCGCGAGGGCGTCTCCCGCCGCGTCATTGGCCGAGATCGGGGGCGGCGGGACGGGATGAAACCTTGCCCCGTTCAGGCTATACCTTCACAATTAACTTTTTATATTTCCAAATATATTAAATATATAATTTTTCAAAACATTAATATATTATTCCTTTTTATTAATAAACCTCCTTGCGTTTGACTGTTTATTTGACAGTTGGAGTTTGACAATTGACAGCGGTTTTGGCGGGAATTTTATTTTGTTGATATTTTCGTATTTATTTCACAGTTTTCTTACATGTTATTATATAATTTATTTATTTATTTATTTTGTAACACGTTTACGCCACTCGACTGCGAATCGCGCACTAACACTTGACACTTTCACTTTTGCTTTGCAACCGCGGCCTTTCACTATCACTGCTTGCGAGTATTGTCGGACATTGTGTGTTTTTTTGTATAATTATTATTTAATCAGCTGTGAAAAGGAATAAATATTCTGTTTATATTGTGTACGAAATATTTAACTATCTTAGAATACGTTTTTATTGTCAGTTTTTATGAAAATCTAATGTTGTAGAAATGTTGATTTAGGTTACTCTTATTCTTAGAGTGATAACTAATATATTATGTCATAGTGATAGTTTTCTCCAGTATGCTTGTAGTTGCGGTTACGTATATATATATATATATATATATATATATATATATATATATATATATATATATATATATATATATATATATATATATATATATATATATAATAATTATAATACATACATTAATAATATTTATACATAAACTATAATTGTACATATAAAACTCTTCTGTTACCAACTGAATAACTGACTGACTACGAAAAGTTGAAACTACTAAGGATAGAAGCCGAAATTTTACAAGTTATAAGTTCATATGTGTAGCTTGTAGCGTGGATTCAGAGTATTTCTCGAAATTCCCATCCGGAAAAAATGGGACTTTACAGCCTTTTACAAGATCCTAAGGTTGTAATTTTATCATTATTCAAAATAAACGAATTCTTTAAACAATTTTCCCTTGAACTATGACAAAACCACAATCATAAATACTTTGATTTGAGACACTCCAGGAAATGAAAATATTAAATAATATTTAGTATTTTCATTTCCTCGTTCTGGTAACGAGGCAAAAGCGCGGCGTTGAGTTCCGCCACTCAGCACGCAATGCCTCATTTCTACGGAAAGTGGGGAACAAAAGTGTTAGAAGAGGACGGAGTGTCTTAACATGCGGGATACAGCGTAGAGCTATAAGAAATTCTATGGATAATGATTGTTTTAAATAACTTAAAAGTATACAATCATAGAAACGTCTAAATGGCTTCTCTGTAAAGTTGTGCTTTTGCACTTGTACCAGTATACGTAGGACCGGTCAACCTAACGTTTTACAGGCAAAGACAGGTCATATTAAATTTATTATTATGTATGTAAGAAAGTGAAACAGTAAAACTTATATAACTGGTTTTAAATGTTATTTATGATTCAAATAAATGGATTTTAAGTGCTTCTAAGTAACATTATTATATATAGAAATAAATAAATAATACAAACTTTATAAATAATGAAATTTGTTCTTGTAAAGTTTTTAAGAAACAGATAATTAGTTAAATTATAATCGAATACATGAAAACTACTATTTTAGATCATTTTTTTAGCTATTTTTCTCCAAGGAACAGCAACACTACTACAGCAACACTAGCTATCATATAAAATAAGAACCACCAAAATTGGTTCACTCAGTGAAAAGTTATGCGATAACACATATATACGAGAAGTACAGTCTAATTGAGAACCTTCTTTGTTTATCAATTATCAATTTACAACTACAACTATAGTAACAATCCGAACTCAACGAACTCAATGCTGCATTTTGTCTCATAATAGCGGAGTGGATCATTTTCTGAGTCGAAATTGAACCATATGTGGAATGGCAATTAAACTCACCATCGCGTTTACAAATAATGTAGTAAGAAATAATAAAAAGAAAAAATCTATTTACAACTGCAAGTACAGTAATAATCCGAACCAAAACCAAAGAATAGTCAATGTGGTTTATAGAGATCCTTTGAATATTTTTCCAAACTATTTCTTTCAGCCTCATGCTTTTTCTAAACTAACCCAATCAAGACACTTTATCTTTCATGTTTCCACGTCCAAAACCGAGATATTACGTGTTTAGTGGCGGAACTCAACGCCGCGTTATGTCACACCAAAACGAAACGGATCATTTCCCCAAGTTAAAATTGTATCCACAACCAATCGTGTTTAAAATCAAATTCTGTACCATTAAGCTACAATAGCTTTTAAAAAAAATCAATTTACAACTACAACTATAGTAATAATCCGAACCAAAACCAAAGAATAGTAGTCAATGTGGTTTATAGAGATCTCTTTGAATTTTTTTCTTTAATTTATGCGCATAATTTCCCCCACACTCTACGAAACTGGGTCGATCTCGTGCACTCACTCGTTACGTATTTCTGTTTCTCGAACTTTGAATCTTTTAAATCTATACGTTATAAGAACTTTTGTGTTATTTAAATTATTTTTTTTTTGTTGTGAATGGATTTAATTAAAAAGTTTTGTACGATTGGAATGTTAAATAATTTTGATTTTAACAAACTAAGAAACTACTGCTGTAAGCTAAGCTGTATCCCGCAAATAACAGGGTAAGCAGAGGGAACCTAGTGTAAAGACACTCCGTTCCCCACTTTCCGCCGAATTGAGGCATTGCGTGCTAAGTGGCGGAACTCAACGCCGCGCTTTGCCTTGTTACGTATATGCGGAATACAGCGTGAAGCTATGTATGTATGAGTCAGATTGACTGATCGAAACCGCAACGAGATGCACAGAACGATAAGTATAAGCGAGAATGTTATAGTAAGAATGAGGGAGACCGTGCTCAGGTGGTTTGGGCACGTCGAGAGGATGAGTGTTGAAAGAAAACTGAGAAAGATATATGAAGCAAAGGTGAGCGGTAAGAAAGGTAAGGGGAGACCTCTGTTGACCTTTGAGAACACAGTAGTAATGATACTGGAGGATGGTCACCTAAAAAGTATGAGGACCTCTCGAGGGTCATTACTGTGAACGAGGCAAAAGTATGCAGGAACCGTAGCCTTGGGCGCTCCATTCTCTCTGATTACCCCACTAAAGATAAAGCGTGAAGCTAAGTAAGCGTAAGTGAATCTAATACAAAATACCACATCCGGAGCACCTTCTAAATACCATACAGCAAAGTTAGTGACCTACATGGTAATAATGAATTCGAATCCAGTTTTGTTTAGCGCTTACGTAATTACGTAAACTCGACTCTCACGTGAACTGTCGCCTAACTAAATACTAACTGTGTTACGTACTCGTATCTGTACAGTTGGGAGTTCCAAAAACTTTAATATATTGTACCTATATTATACAGACTAGATCCGGATACATCCTAATTTTATTTACGTGGAGTATAAAATCTAAAATACCATTTTGCCCGTTCTATCTAAGGAGTACATTCAAAATTTCAGATTTATAGGCCAGTAACGCTTTTTACAACTACTACAACTTACTAGCAAATACATACATACATACATACATACATAGCTTCACGCTGTATCCCGCATATAGCAGACCAAACCAAACCCATGAAATGAAAAATTCAATTTCCTGGAGTGGGCAACGAACCCACAATCTATCGGGTTTACAGTTGCACACTTGTGCCTCTGCGCCACGACAGGCATTCTTAATATATGTATTTTTTTTTTTATTTTGAGCGGAAAGTGGAGAACAGAGGGTTTAATATCTCTGGTATGAGATAAAAAGTGTGAAGCTGCTTTTATAATAATAATTGTGAGTCACTATATAAAAAACTGACATAAAACAAATATTTTCGCGAACCAACTCATATTAGACAAGAAGCATTGGGCAGAAAGTGAGCGGAGTGTCTTAACACGATATTCTTATCCTATCTGCATCTAAGCGGGTTATATCAACAGGGGAGCCTCAACAAAAGGCAGGTCGAGAAACCCTGTTTTAGAGTTTTACATAATTAGCTAAACTCGTCTCGTCTCACGTGAACTGTCGCCTAACTAAATACTAACTGAATTACTTCTATCTGTACAGTTGGGAGTTCAAAAACATTCATATACCCTATAGAATATATAGGATATTCTAAACTAGCTGTATCCTGATTTAGTTTGCGTGGACTATAAAATCTATATTATTATTTTGCCCATTTTATCCAAGAAATATATCAAATTTTACTTTATTTTAAATTCTACCAATTACCAATAATTAAAAAACAAATTTTTAAATTCTACTTCTATGCACTCTACATATATATAATTGTTGGTTTTCGAGCGGAAAGTGGGGAACGGAGTTCACGGGCTATAAGAGAATCTAATACAAATAAGTTGCCATCTTGGGACACTAAAAAGCCCGACTTTGCGCTGTTCCAATCCGAATATTTTGCAAAAGCCGGAATTGATTTAGTGGACTTTCAGGCTTTCTGTAACGTGACAAGTTGTGTATTCGATTCCCACTCCAGGAAATGGAATTCTTCATTTCCTGGGTTTGGAAACAAGGCAAAGCGTGGTGTTGAGTTCCGCTACTCAGCCGTTCCCCGGAACGGAGTTTCTTAACACTAGGTTCTCTCTGCCTACCCTGCTATATGCGGGATACAACGTCAAGCTATGTATGTATGTATACAACTTCAATATCTAAATAAAACATAATCACACTCCTGAGTGGGAATCGAACCCACAACCAATCACGTTTACAGACAAATATTGACCCACTTTCTTATTGAAAAGCGACTGCGAGCAAAGCCGCGGGAAGAAGCTAGTACTGTATAAATATATTAATGACTCATATTTTGTTGACAAAAAGCTAAAATAAGACAAACATTTGTATAGAAACATAATACTAATAAATGTTGGAACCATTTATTATGTTTACTTTGAATGATGTTTTCGTTTAACCTCATATTTTTGTTTGCCCTCAGTGGGTTCGATTCCCTTTGGAGGTAATGATTTAGTTATTTTTTTTATTTTATAAGGTAAGGCAAAGCGTGGCGTTGAGTTCCGTTACTTGCCCCACTTCTAGAAATTGGGAGGAAAGTGGAAAATATGTCATGATATTAGGTTTTCTACTAAATTGGCTTGGATATACAAATTCATGCCAACAATACAACTACGGTGCAAATAAAAGATTTGACACATAATAATTATAATTGAGTTTTTTATAAAAAAAGAAAATCCACTTGAAATAAGTAACCCAAAAATTACTCATCAGATCTGACAAGACATCAAAACACCAGCTAGCATTTTTTTTAACTTCACGCAGTATCCCGCATATAGCAGGGTAGGCAGAGGGAACCAACAGTCGCACAATTGTGCCTCTGCGCCACGACAGGCGTTAGTAGGTACTAGCTAGCATATAAAAAACAATCAAAATTGGTTCACCCAGTAAAAAGTTATATAATAACACACAAAAAAATAATCGAACTGAGACCCTCTATCATTGAAGTCTGTTAAAAACAACATAAGACAGAGACAGTATCAAAAAAGAGACTGCGTGAGTAGCGAAACTGAATACCGCACTATATCTTACCAGAGCGAAGAAATTAAGTTTTAAATATAACTAGAATTCCAGTTAACGCGTTAACAACGCGTTGTCATCATCATCACTTTGTATCAATGTATATATCACTTTGTATAAACATGCATGTCAAACCACAGTGTGTGTAACATTTATTTTATTAATGTAATATATTTTAATCCATTATTTTAAAAAGATGTTATCATTGTGCACTCCTTCCTATATCAACTAAAAGTGTACCAAGTTTCATTCTCCTCCGTCCGCGTAATTTTCTTAAAAACAGATCCAAAGTATTTCTTTTTTTTTTAACTTCACACTGTAACCCGCATATAGCAGGGTAGGCGGAGGGAACTAGAGAACCTAGTGTTAAGACACTCCATTCTCTTTCAACAATTCCGTTCTCCACTTTCCGCCGATTTGAGGCATTGCGTGTTGAGTGGCGGTTGTTACCAAACCCAAGAAATGAAAATACTAAATTTTACATTTCTTGGAGTGGGAATCGAACCCACAACCTGTCGCGTTTACAGTCGCACGCTTGTGCCTCTGCGCCACGACAGGTTTCTTTTTCCAAAGTTTTTCCTTCACGTATTAATATATAAATTATTCTCATGACTAAATACGAACTCACAACCAATAGCGTCTACAGTAAGATGTTGACCCACTGCGCCATCATGGCTTAAAGCCCTCAAACCTTCTTTATTGCAGTCGGGTAACAATAAAAAGTGAAATAATCTACTAGCCAAGTAACCTTGGTCCTCTTTCGTCGCGTACAGAATGTCAGGGGTCGCATCTGCGGAATCTCTTTATCTCGTCTTAATTAGTGACTCTGTTAGGTTAAGTTTTATATGCCCTTGTTTGTTGCGATATATCAAGGTTTCACGCTTTTGCACGCTTCCCGTATATAGCAAGTGTTAAGAATGGAGTGCATTCTCTATTTTTGGGGTTTTGTAAGTTAAGTGGCGGAACTCAACGCCGCGTTTGACTTATCATTGAGGGCAAATGGAAATAATCGATACTTATTTTTTTTTTTAGTTTTCTCTTAGCTTCACGCTGTATCCCACACATAGCAGGGTAGGCAGAGGGAACCTGAGAACCTAGTGTTAAAACAACCTGTTCTCAATTAACGTTTCCCATTCACTTAATATTATAAATGGCAAAATGTGTTTATATGTTTGTCCTTCTTTCACATCGCAATGGAGTGATGTTATGTTATGATTTTTTGAGTGGACGTAGTTAGGAGGTTGAAGCCACTTTTTATTGTGATAGATACTTTTCATTGGAATTTTTCATTTTTTGGGTTTGGTAACAAGGCAAAGCGCGACATTGAGTTCCGCCACTCAGCACGCAATGCTTCAATTCGGCGGAAAGTAGGGAACGGAGAGTCTTAACACTAGGTTCCCTCTGCCTACCCTACTATGTGCGGGATACAGTGTGAAGCTATGAATGTATGTAGAACATTTTATGTGTCCATGAAGGCACGCTTATTCGAAAAGCACAACAGAACCATAAAAGTTATATAATTAAAAAAACGCATTTTTTTTAGGATTTTTTGGGTCCTAAACTAGATTGTCAAGTTGAAAACTATCTGGATTTTAATACTTTGTCTCTATTAAGATGGAAAAGAGTCTCTGACATAGTTTTTCACAGTTAGGTTTCAAAATGTATTCTTTAAACATACCAATAGGCAGCAGCTTCACGCTTTATCTCGCACAGCAGGATATTCAGAGTGTTCGTCGCTTACTCTCTCTCGCTTAATAGAACGGTGTGTCTTAACACGTCGGTTCTCAGGTTCCCTCTGCCTATTCTGCTATATGCGGGATACAGCGTGAAGTTGAAAAAAGATTTCACTCAACCATTGGTGTGACTAGGCTCTCTGGTCTCTCAATCCTATTCTTCTTTTGCCTTACATCCAACGTCTCTCGTTATTGAAAGAGGTCATTTTTAAATAATAGCCTGAAAAAACTGGTTGCAATCGCCAAGGTAGAAGGAAAAAGATATCTCTACTCTCTTCTCTGCCATAGGTATAACCAAACTAGTCATCTTATCTATCTATCTCTCACTAACAACCACGCTAAATGAAGCCAATGAGGTATAGGGTGTCCCAAAATTAACGCAAGATTTGAATTAAATAGAAAATGCCATTTTAGTCTTTTAATAGCGAATGAATAATGAATATAATAGCAAATGGCGGCAAAGTCAAATCTTGCGTTAATTTTGGGACACTCTTTAGAAGAAAGAAGACTTTCTAGTAAAAATTATGGAAAATATCAATATTAACCTTTACAGTAATAGCTTATACATAGGCTACAATTCATAAAGATTATACATAATTAGGCCATAATATAACAATAAATGTAGTATATAAATAGAATTCAATTACTACTATAGTATAAATTAACTATGAACTATTTGATACAATCACGCCTACATATACTGAAAGGTATGTAAGTACATGCATAATGACACGCCTCCGCCACACGAATATTAACTAGCTGTAACCCGCGAGTTTTCGTGATCTATACGAATTAAAATCTAGTTTCTCCCCATTTTCATAGGAGAAACCCTGTCATAGTGCTCCCTTTTTTATATTACATTACATAGCTTCACGCTGTATCCCGCATATAGCAGTGTAGGCAGGGGGAACCTAGTGTTAAGACACTCCTTTCCCCACTTTCCGCCGAATTGAGGTATTGCGTGCTGAGTGGCGGACCTCAACGCCGCGGTTTGCCTTGTTACCAAACCCAGGAAATAAAAAAATCCATTTCCTGAAGTGAGAATCGAACCCACAACCTGTCGCGTTTACAGTCGCACGCTTGTGCGTCACGACAGGCGTTAATAATCATGATAATTATAATTATTACAGTTTGAATTTCACTCATAGAAATACATAAAGAAATTGCACTTTAATAATATTTAATTCCATTACAGTTACTCCTTTAAATAAATTCTAAAAAAAATTAAATATTCACCATATTAAAAATAAAAGCTGATATGAACTTCATCATAATTTCCCGCTAATTAATACACTTAAGACAGAAGTGTCATAATATTATTAATACGTACCTCTCAAGTGTTTAGTTGAAGACACTTCTGTAAATAAGTTTACACTTTCTTATAAATATTATATTAGTAAGGTTACATAAATAACGCCAGTCGTGGCGCAGAGGCACACGCGTGCGACTGTAAACGCGACAGGTTGTGGGTTCGATTCCCACTCCAGGAAATGGAATTTTTCATTTCCTGGGTTTAGTAACAGGGCAAAGCGCGGCGTTGAGTTCCACCACTCAGCACGTAGTGCCTTAATTCGGCGGAAAGTGGGGAACGGAGTGTCTTAACACTAGGTTCTCTCTGCCTACCCAGCTATATGCGGGATACAGCGTGAAGCTATGTATGTATGTATGGATGGAGACTAAATTATAAATTAATTTTATGTTCACATTTCCTTTTTTCATATATCGACCAATTTTTTTACTTTGATGATTTCCTCATCTATATGTAAACACTTGAAGCAAAAACTTTGTACCCTTTTTTATGAAAATTACTCTGATCGAGGAGCATGAAATTTGGCACACCTATAGTTTATATAGAAAAAGAAATGCAGAATACAATTTTTTTTTTAAATAATGCACAAAAAGTATATTAAATTAACAAAATAAATGTTACACACTCTGCCATGGTGTGACATCAATGTTTATATAAAGTGACATATACATTGCTAAAGACAACGCGTTGTTAACGCGTCAACGGGGACACTAGTTGGTTTAAAACTGTGTACACTTTTAGTAATGTTACTCGTAAGACTGTGGCGATGAGTTCCAAAGTCAAAGACAAAGTCAAATAATTTTATTCAAAATAAGAAGTTTAAAAAAAAACAAGACTTTATTTTAAACTGTAGCTTCTACTATCTTTTTTGGAAAGACAAAACACGGCATTGAGTTCCGCCACTTATCACACATGTCTTATACTCAGGTTGAAAACGACATATTACAGTGTCTTGACACTTCGTTGTCTAAAGTATGAAGCGGGTTTTTTTGACATTATCATTTTTGTTACATGTTGTATAATTTCAAACATGTATTCTATATAAAAAAAAATAAAATATTTATTAATAATTACAATTTTTGAACTATTAAATAATAAGTGCATCACATATAGAGTTAACACTCGAATCATGTAACAGAAGGAATTCGGGTCTCTAGTACAACGTAGATCTGAAACCGCCATTTTGGTTAGACCGGTCTATATTCGAGTCTGAAAAAGGCCGAAATATATGCTATGTTATGACCTATTTTGTGTGAAAAATTTGTTTCACTTACAGGGCTTTTTACAGTAACGTCGATGTGAAATGACTATATTTTTTTGATTGAATAGACAGATAAAAAAAATTATAAACACGTTTTTAAGTCTATTATATATATAAATGAATATTAAATATAGAAATATTTATATTTAAGAAATAAAAAAAAAGTTCTAATATAATTCGTATAATATAATACAATTATTAAATTATAATAACTTATAAAAAAAAGAGTAAATAAAGAGCCATACAAAATATTAAAAAAAAAAAAAAAATAAAAAAGAGACCGGAAGAAAAATCAATATATTTCCTAAAAGATGAAAGCCGCAATGCTTGAATGTGACATGGAAAAAAAATTAATCCTCTCAAACGAATCGTATATAAATGGTTGTGATATAATAGTTATATCTATATTTTATAACTATATCATTATAATTATAATACAAAGGTTGTATTTAGTATAATTTTGTATGGATTTTTTTATTACTTTTTTTGTAAAACGGTGAACGCGCGCGAGCCGCGTAGCGGCTGAGGTTGTACTGGCGTATTTAGAGTGGAAAATGTATTATTTGACCCCAAATGTGGGGAATTTTATAAAATTAATTATATTGTCATATTTTTTCAAATCTCTTTGAATTCAAAAAGCCTTTTAGCTTTTATGCCATATATTTATAAAAAAGGAACTTCATGTATTCATTCAGTGTGTGAAAACATTCTTTGTATCAAACATTATATTTATTTCAATAAATATTCATTGACTAATAAGTTTATAATATTAGTTAACGTAATAAATGATATTGCGTCACGTATTGAATCGATAAAGTGAGCTTTTTGTTCGGGAATAAAATGGACAACAGAGTGTTATTTCACTATTTATATATTCTTGTATTTGATTAGAGACAAATAAAGAAAATGTAATTACATGTCGCATAACTTACTTGTTTTTGATAAAAGTCATGTAAATAAATACTATTAGATGCCAACATGTAGGTGATTTATGGCTGAACATTGTTATGTTTGACTTTATAAGCCTAATATACAACATAACATATGTACAACATTGACAAAATATGAAAATATAAAGAAAAAAAGATAGAATTTTTTTTTTCAAATAATTTAGATATTTATTATTAATTGACGTCAGATTCATAACACAACAAGTAGTTGTTCTAACATTTAGCTTATTGTAAACATTTTTTTGTATTTAAAATCCATTTAAATTACTAACTGGAACAACAAGCAACTATCATATTGCTCAAACAATTATATTCAATGTTTTATTAAATTATCTACTATCTAATAACCTATTATAAGAAAAACACGATCACAAAAATATATCTTCATTACCTTACAATAATTCTCAAACAAATATTTTTCCAAATAACGTAACAATTACGAAGTGATTTGTGCTCTACTGGCACGTTCGAAACGCCATAATTAAAGAACTGAACTGAACTTCAAAATGAAAACAAAGAAACAAAAATAAATGAATTAATAATTAAGCAGGGTAAATGATCACACGCACTAGCAACACTAGCACCCGTAGCGTAACTGTATACAAAAATATATTCCTCATTTAACCTAACATCCATAGTTTTCCGTAAAAAAAAAAAACAAAAAACTAAATTAATAATTAAGCAGGGTAAATGATCACACGCACTAGCAACACTGGCACCGTAGCGTAACTGTAGACCCCGCCTAGCCGCTACGACGCTACTACAATACGTGCTACGTAAGCAATACACTGGATTACATATATATGTGGTTTATATATATTTTTTCTTCTGACATATATTATATTTTGAGATCTGCCCTCGTTTTATGTTAAAATATTTTGTATTTGTATGAATAATATGTTTTTTTACTTTTTAATTTTATATGTGTATTGTAGATAGAGAGAACGTAGTGTTTTTTTTAATTTTTCTTTCACTAAGATTTCAAAGAAAGAGGAAGAGAGAGTCTCATTTTGACTGTTTTTTATGTGCAATAACATACATAGCTTCACGCTGTATCCCGCATGTAGCAGTGTAGGCAGAGGGAACCTAGTGTTAAGACACTCCGTTCCCCACTTTCCGCCAAATTGACCCAGGAAATTCTATTTCGTGGAGTGGGAATCGAATCCACAACCTGTCGCGTTTACAGTCGCACGCTTGTACATCTGCGCCACAACAGGCGTATAAAGAAGATGAATTGTCAATAATCATCGTGAAATTATCATCTAAATATAAATCTGGTTGAACGCAGATGGATTTAGAAACTTGGACACTTCTATTAATATCTTTTATAAAATGGATGAATTTTAATTAATCATTTAAGTGAAACTTCTTTAGGATCGTTATTTAAAATTTAATGTAGCGAAAATACGTCTTGAAAAAGAAACAAGTATAGGATAAAGTTGACGAGAGTTTTTTTTATTTCCTGGGTTTGGTAACAAGGCAAACCGCGGCGTTGAGTTCTGCCACTCACTGTACGCAAAAATATCCACAATTATTTAAAGAACTGTGACAGACACGATATCAATACCAGAAGGAAAAATAAATATAACAGAAATAATTACAGATCTTCCACTTCAACAATTTAAAGTTAAGATTAAGAACATATTATTAAAAAAAGGATATTATTCTGCCCAAGAATACTATAATGATGTCAATGTGTGGAATTAAATGTTGTTGACGCTCACCCGGCAGTCGGGAGTCGGGACGCTCATCATAGTTGTATATTTATTGTAAAAATTTTATTTGAAAAGAGCAACTGTTGAGTTTGTTGCCGGCTCTTCTCAGCAGAACTGCCTTCCTCTCCGGTAGTAGCTTCCGTTAGGACTGACACGACTGACACCTTTGTAAATTGACGATTCGAAAGTGCTTGTAATTAAGAATTTGATTAAGAAAGCCTACTTGAATAAAGAGTATTTTGATTTTGAATGCCTCAATTCGATGGAAAGTGGGGAACGGAATTATTGTAAGAGAACGGATATACGGGATACAGCGTGAAGTTAAAAATAAAATCTTTATATTTGTGAACTAACTTCTGCTCGCAGTTTCAACTACATGTAACAAATATCAATCCATTCACAAGAAGTTTCCCATTAAAATTTAAGTAGGATTTAAGAATTTATGAATCTTACAGCTGTACCAGAGATATCAATTAGTATTTAATCTGACTTTAAATTGGTAAATTATTACCAATTTAATTGACATAAATATTATTTTACCATTCCTGATAAAGAGCAAAACGTAATAATACAACACAAATAAACAATGACAAATATTCTTTTTTTTTTCTTTTTTTTTTATGGATAGCGGATGGCAAACGAGCAGAAGGACCACCTTGTGGTAAGTGGATATCTTCGCCCATGGACATCTACAACACCAGAGATGTTGTAGATGCGTTGCCGACCTAGAGAATACAAAAGGGAGGACAATATAGTAGTCCGCTATCGGAACCACCACATTTTGGGGAAAGGTTTTATCCCTTTCCCACCCGAAAGGGATAAAACCTGGCTTACATGCAACAATTAATGTGTCTGTAATATTATTTCCATCATAACTAATGTATGAAATAAAAGTAAACTAGGACGAGCATTTATAAAAGCGAAGGTTTCCATAACATATAGGCTAATCTATGAAAATTTTGTGTAGTTTGGTCATAATGTAATGATGAGTATCAAAAAGATTTTTTTTTAACTTCACGCTGTATCCCGCATATAACAGGGTAGGCAGAGGGAACCTAAGAACCTAATGTTAAGACATTTCATTTTCTTTCAACAATTCCGTTCCCCACTTTCCCCCGAATTGAGGCATTGCGTGCTGAGTGACGGAACTCAATGCCGCGCTTTCATATCAAAAAATAATTTTACAAAACAGTCTCACGTTCTTTCCACATATCAAGATATTTCGTTCTTCACTTTCCGGAAATTCAATATCCTACTTTGTCTTATTAAAGCGGAGAAATGAAAATAATTTAAACACTACCATTCCCTAGATGGGCATCGAACCCACAACCACCGTGTTTACAGTCAAGCACTCTCCACTACGCAACGATGGCTTCAATATTTAAAAATATATAATACTAATATTTAAATTAATCTTGAATATACAGATTTTACAAAATATGAACATACTACTACATCAACTACAGAACCACTGAGTGTAGAGAGTGTAACATACAGATATGTTACAAAAGTTATAATAATCTCTCGTTTTGGTCTCAGTACATTAAAGCAATCAAGTCCGCCAGACGCACCCTCCAGCCTTCATTATAGAGGGTGTTAATAAATGAATAAAGTAAGGTAAGGTTTTGAAATTATATTCTCCGCTCATTTTTCACATTCTGCCAGCCATTGAGACATTGCGTGATAACTAACGGAACTTAACGCCGCGTTATGTCTCATTAGGGCGGAAATATGAAAGTAATTTAATTATTTCCGCCGAGTGGTTATCGTGTTTACAGACTGTTTCATTGCGACACAACAGTCTCATGCAAAATTATGACTTTTCCATTTACATAGTTCCAGAGAGTATATAAAATTCATCGTAGTGTATGATAAATGTTGGACTATGACAACACGATGGTAAGAAGTTCGATCCCCATTCGTGGAAGTAATTACATTTAGGTTAATTTTATATTCCAGCTCTTGTAAAACAAAACCCGGCGTTAATTTACGCCAGTTCATATTTATTTGTGTGAGTAAAAAGAAAGATAATGAGCGGTGGAACTGAAAATACATAGAAACATTGCTATTAACTTTACAGGTAGAAAATCAACTTAGAATTATATTATTTCTAAGCACTAAGTTCTCTCTTTTATTATCATTCTCATTTATAAAGCAAACGGTATTTTTTTTAGCTTCACGTTGTATCTCGCATATAGCAGGGTAGGCAGAAGGAACATGAGGACCTAGTGCTAAGGCACTCCGTTCCCCACTTTCCGCTGAATTGAGGCATTGCGTGTCGAGTGAAGGAACTCAACGCCGCGATTTGTCTTGTTACCAAACCCAGAAAAGGAAAATACTAAACTTTTATATTTCCTGGAGTGGAAATCGAACCCACAACCTATCGCGTTTACAGTCGCACGGTATATTGAAAAAATATGATTATATTTCGTAACATCCTATATATATGCGAGGGGGAGCAATCGTCTGCAACACTGTTATTGGGGAAATCTCATCTTATTTTTAAGGCGACAATAATGTCTTACTCGTTTCCGTCATGGAAATAAAGGTTTTATATTACACGCCATCGTGACGCAGTGAAACAGGGTCTAATTGTAAACGGGAGTGATTGTGGGTTCGATTCCCACGCGGAAAAATAATAATTAAATAACTCCTGTCGTGGCGCAGAGGAACAAGCGTGCGACTATAAATGCGACAGGTTATGGATTCGATTCCCACTCCAGGAAATGGAATTTTTCATTTCTTGGGCTTGGAAACAAAGCAAAGCGCGGCGTCGAGTCCCGCGACTCAGCACGCAATGCCTTAATTCGGCGGAAAATGGGAAACGGAGTGTCTTAACACTAGGTTCTCAGGTTCCCTCTGCCTACCCTGCTATATGCGGGTTACAGCGTGAAGCTAATTTAACAGTTCGAGTCCAGTCGTTTTATTATAACGACATGAAAAGACCCGCCCCTAAGCGTAGGGGAGGCAAATCTTTTAATATAATGAGCGGAACCCTCTCTCAAATAATAGCTCGCTTTTAAATGAATATTTGTTGCATTTACAATATTTTTAACCATTTCAAAAAAGGTGCTTATTAAATCAACTGATTTTTTTGTATTATTGCATAACTTTTTACTAAGTGAATTATTTTTGATGATTGTTTTTTATCTGATGTGGTACCATTTAAATTTAGTTAAGATCTGACGTGTAGTTCTTGAGCTATTCGTAATATTTTAACTTTTTAGAGCATTTTATTTAAAATCGCCTAATTCTTTTTGTTAAAATCTTATTTATTAACCTTCCGCTTTTAGTGGAGAAGGCATATAAAACAGAGAGACAGAGAGAACATAGTGCTGAAACACTACATTCGCCCCTTTCCGTGCGAATTCGAGTATAATGTTAAGCCTTATTTTTTTTTTTTATTTTCTCTTGGTTCACACAGAAGTATTAGGTATTTAGGTTTTTTTATGGTACCGATGAAAATAACGAGCTGCATCCGCCCGCCAAGTCAAAACAGTAGTTGCACAAATGTGCCAAAAAATCAACAGTATGTAATTTTTTTGTAAAGTTTAAATATGTAATAAAATAATCTCAATCTAATTAATAATCTCATTTTTTTTTTAAATTTATTTTCTGATCACTACGGACACGTGGTCCGTAACTTTTGTCAACTGTCACAATATTTTCATATCACTAACTAAGCTTAGGAAATAAGATTTTTTTTCCAAAGAGAGTACAAGTATTTTAGTTGCCTACTTAACATATTATTACTTATAATACTTAATATTAGTGTTGTGTATTAGATGATGAAATCAATACAGAAATAAAAAAAATACATATATATATATATAAATAATTAAATATTTATCGTTACATTATGGTCAAAATCTTAATAAATTGTATCCTAGATATATAGGTGTCCCAAAATAACCCAAGATTTGAATTAAATAGAAAATGCCATTTTAGTCTTTTAATAGCGAATGAATAATGAATATAATAGCAAATGGCGGCAAAGTCAAATCTTGCGTTAATTTTGGGACACTCTTTACATCATAAGTATAGATTCATAATTGTAATAGTGCAAATATAGTATATTTGCACGTATCAAAACTTTAGTTTAACCTGTAACCAAAGGTTATATTGTTATTTTACTAGCTTCATGATTTATTCCACGTAGCAGGGTAGGCTAAGAGTCGCCAAGGTTTCCACGGATAATTGGGGCAGTTCCCGTGGGCCTCGGCCAGTTGCGGTAGAGGAGGAGCACCGTGAGGTTTTAGTGGGTATACGGACGGTTTCTTTACAGCCGATCCGGAGTCCTACATAACTCGTTCGAGTCCCCGCGGGCGGGCATCCGTAATAGATTTCCTCACGTTAAAAAATAGAAAAACAGGATAGGCTTTAAGTGTCAAGGCACTCCGTTCTCCTGTTTTTGTCTAAAAATAAACGTGAAATTGCTTGTTGAGTGGCGAAATTAGACGCTGCACTTCCTAGAAGTGATTATATATCATTCCAGGATATAATAATTTCCTCAAGTAGGTATCGAACCCAAACTAATTACGGTTACAGCCAGCTATTATTCCATTGCGTCACAATGGTCTCAATCGAAAAATAATTTAAATTCCTATTGATTTCTCAAATATTATGGCATTCAAAGACTCTCAGCGCCATCTTTACCACCAAATGTCAATTAAAATGACAGATAGTTACAAAAGTAACTTATAATAATGTCAAAAATATATGACAGATGGCGGTAGTGGCTAGTGTTGTAAATTTCCAAATATTACATCGATTTTTAACTGTGTTATAAAACTTAATTGATGTCTATTTATGGAATGTTTTTATTATTTTCAGTACATATGTAGTTATTTTTTATTTATGACATGAATATATAATAAAATTTGTCGGTTTTATTATTTTTTTATAAGAAAAGATAAATAAAGAAATTTGCTTATTTATTCTTTTGTTTAAATATAATACCTTTTAATTGTTTTTTTTTTTAATTTGTAAATTTCTTTTGATTTTCCACTTAATACTTTTATTGAAGTATTAATCAAAAATTAACAATACATCGAAGTGATTATTCAAA
>JAKGSA010000619.1:4324-56528 GCA_033558755.1 Philaethria dido
TAGCTATTAGTAGTTTCTGAGTTATTCGTAATAATTTTACTTTTAGTGCATTGTATTTAAAGTCAAATTTCCTACTAATTAAAATATTAAATATTTGATCAAAGCCTTGGTCTTCAATTCTATTTTTTTTTTTTTTTTTTATGGATAAAGGATGGCAAACGAGCAGAAGGACCACCTGATGGTAAGTGGTTACCTTCGCCCATGAACCTCTACAACACCAGAGATGTTGTATGCGTTGCCAACCTAGAGGATACAGATGGAAGGGGAGGACAATGTAGTAGTCCGCTATCGGAACCACCACATTTTGGGGAAAGGATAGGTGGGAGAGGGGAAAACCTGGCTTACATGCCATCGAACCGGAACACATCATAAGATATTTGGCGGTTCGTCTTTGACATGATAGTGGTCGCGAGCCAGACGGAGGACGAACCTCCTACCACCAAAAAGTTAAGGTTTAAAAAAGTAATTAAATATTTTTATTTAAAGTCAAGGTAGCTTTTTAACAAAAATGTGATATTCATCTATATATAAATACGTAAAGCAAAAACTTTGTACTCTTATTTATGAAAATTAAGCCGACGGAGGAGCAGGAAACTTGGCACACTTATAGTTTATATAGAGAAGGAGTGCAGAATGCTAATATTTTTTTAAATAATCCATAAAAAGTATATTAGATTAGTAAAATAAATGTTACATACACTACCATGGTTCGACATGCATGTTATGTAAAGTGTAAAATATGCATTGCTAAAGACAATGCGTTGTTAACGCGTCAACGGGGACACTAGTATACTTTTTTTTTTTAAGTATTTTTAAGCACTAGAGGCAGATAATATATTTTATCTGATGTCAAAACAGTTTAAGAGATGACATTTTAACTGACAGGAATTAAAACAAACATTTTTATACTTGACTGATATGTATGAAGAAATATCATAAACAGTTATGGAAAAACATGTAAGACTCTCCCTTTTTTTTTAGGTACATTTTTTTTTCATTCCTTTTACAAAAAACTAAGCTTATTAGATTCATAATAGAGTTCACTATTGTAGTCTAGATCATCTTAAAGAGATAGATATGTACATTTCAAAAGAACATAGGGAAAAAAACGACGAATTGGCTTCCGCGTAAAAATAAAAAAACGGGTCGATATACCATCGACAAGTGCTACATAACCCGTATAATGTTTCATATGATAAAAAACAACAAAAAAGATCATAAAAAAATTAATTGCAGAACTAAGCGTTTTTTTACGAATTAATCAAATTATTTAGATACAAACAAACAACAAGCAAAAATAAGAATTAATAACAAATTACCACAACAACCAGATTTAAAAAAAAAAACAAAAAAATTAAAAAAGCAATCTGTCAGGAAAGGATCCACGGTGAAAGGAGCGGCCGTTACATAAGAAACCAGTCTCCGACCGGACCCCAAGTGGGACACGACAGTGTATTTAAACGAAAATTGAGAAATATTTCTAATACTGCCGTTATGACATCATGTCATGTAGATTATAGTAGAAACAGGTAGTTTTTATACTCACTCTAATATCATAATGAAAATATTAAAAAAAAATGAAAATATTTTTGAATTTAAAGTATTAATCACACACTTAAATTTCTAACTTAAATATCTTTACAAATTTTTGCCTATATGTAGTTAAAAAGGCGTTAAGTTCCGCCACTCAGCACGCAATGCCTCGATTCGGCGGTAAGTTACGGAAATGTTAAGAGAACGGAGTGTCTTAACACTAGGCTCTAAGATTCTTTGCCTACCCTGCTATGTGCAGGACACAGCGTGAAGCTTCGTTCTTTTAACAATTCCGTTTCCCACATTCCTCCGAATTCAGGCAATGCGTGCTGAGTGACGGAACTGAACACCGCGTTTAGCCTTGATACGAATATTATAAATGCGAAAATTTGTGAGATTAGACGTGTGTTGCTCTACAACAAAACTACTAAACAGATCTAGATGAATTTTACAATAACATAGCTCATACATCAGAATAACACATAGACTACAATGTATAAAGATTTTGTATAATTTTAGATATGAATGTAGTTATTTATATATTATAAAATGTTATGTTACAAGGCAAAGCGCGGCGTTGAGCTCCGCCACTCAGCACGCAATGCCTCAGTTCGGCGGAAAGCGGGAAACGGAGTATCTTAACATTAGGTTCCCTCTGCTTACCCTGCTATATTTGGGATACAGCTATGAAGATATAAAGCTATGTATATATGTATAAAATGTTATTTTAATTTCATCAGTTTACTATTGCACAAGTATCAATTAAATATATTGCACAACTTAATTTGTTCTAGTTGTTTCTAATATGTGACTCAAAGTGAAGTGATTGCCGTAAAACAAATTATATATATATTTTTAAAATAGATATATTCATTGGACACTTTTTTTTTTTTATGGATACTGGATGGCAAACGAGCAGAAGTGACTCTGCCTGATGGTAAGTGGTTACCTGCCCATGAACATCTACAACACAAGAGATGTACCTAGATGCGTTGCCAACCTAGAGGATTCAGATGGAAAAGGGGAGTGATAATGTAGTAGTCTGCCACGGAACCACCACATTTTGGGAAAGGATGGGTAGGAAAGGGGAAAACCTGGCTTACATGCCATCGAACCGAACACATCATAAGATATTTGGCGGTTCGTCTTTGACATGATAGTGGTCGCGGTTTCAGACGGAGGACGAACCTCCTACCACCAAACACCTCAGGGCCCACTTTAAAAACTTTTTGGCTATGGATCAAAGCACATAAAAGTGTTAACCGACTTCAAATAGAAAGAGGTTCTTCATTCGACTTTCTATATGTGTTACCGCATAACTTTTATATTGAATAAACTAATTCTGATAATGCTTTTATATGATAGCTAACTCTGATGATCCTATTTAAATTCTTAGTTAAGATCGGACAATTGTTTTGGAGATTCGTAATAATTCGTACTTTTAGTGTATTTTTCTTGAATTAGTTTTGTTTTTCTTAAAAGCTAAATAATTCTTCTTATAATATTACATTGAAAAAAAAAAACAAATTAATAAAAACAGTACATGCACTATCATATGTGTGATATATACCTATATATAAAGTGACATACATTGTTAATGTTAAACATTCTTCAATGAGGATTGCTAATTCATTAGAGTTCTACATTATAATTATCGACCTTAATACAATTTTATTTTTTTAGCTTAACACTGCATCCTCATATAGCAGGGTAGACAAAGCGGGAACCTGAGAACCTAGTGTTCCAATGAATAAAGGCATTCCGTACTGTGGTGGTGGGGTAGTGGCGGAACTCAACGCCGCGCTTTTGCCTTATTATTAAGGAAATGAGAATAATATTTTAACTATAACAAAGAAAATGTTGATTGTATCTTTATAATTATAAAAAACGTTTCCGTTATATAACTTTGTTTATATATTTTAAGGTAGCTGTTACATTATAGTTGGTATAACAATTAGGAAGGCTTTAAGTAGCAAGATTTCAAATCTTTGACAAGGAACGCTAAAACTGCAATATATGTATATATATATATATATATATATATATACCTCTTATACACATTATTTGTTTGTCAAACATATAAATTCATCTCCTGCCGCTTTGAATGATTGATGATGCTTTTTATAATTTTATGATTTTATTCGTGTTATTACTTTTATAGTATTGAAGCCAGTCGTGGTGCAGAAACACAAGCGCGGGACTGTGAACGTGACAGGTTGTTGGTTCGATTCCCACTCCAGTAAATATTAATAACAATTAATATTTAATATTTTCATTTCCTCGCTCAAGCCACAAAGTTGAGTTCCGCCACTCAGCACGTAATGCCTCAAAACGGAGGAAAGTAGTGAACTCAAATCTTAAGAGAACGGAGTGTCTTAACACTAGGTTCTCAGGTTCCCTCTGCCTTATCTGCTATATGCGGATACAGCGTGAAGAGAAAAAAAGCATAACAAAGTCCATAATACTATTTGATAAAGCAGCTTTCTAGAATTAAAAAAATAACAAAATCAACTAACTAACTTTTCCACAATATTAAGATTATATTATAACTACAGAATTTAAGTTATTTGGGCAAAGGTTGTCAAACCGGCTTCATTCTAATAAGGGCTCTAAGGCTACAGCTATTAAACGCAAGGACATATTATTTCATAATAATGCGTCATGGCTCTGTAGGGAATGATTGATCACGAATGATTTGGGTTCCAGTCTCTCTAATAGACATCATTGGTAAATTTATTGTTTATTTTATTAAAGTAGCGTCGCTGTTGTCGCGTTAACAACGCGTTGTCTTTAGCAATGTATATGTCACTTTATATAAACATGGATGTCAAACCATGGTAGTCCGTATAACATTTATTTTATTAATTTAACATATTTTTTATGCATTATTTTAAAAAGATATTGTCATTCTGCATTCCTTCGCTATATAAACTATAAGTGTGCCAAGTTTCATGCTCCTCGTTCCGTGTAATATTCGTTTATTAAATTTTGATATGATTATGCGAGAGACATGATTTTATTTATGGTACACATTTATCAATTGTATTTTTAATAATCTGATGAAGAACGACAATAGTCCAGATACATTCTTAGATATTTCTAAGAATGTATCCCTTATTAGGAATGATGCCCTGACACAAATTGTTCAGCGTGATAAGCATTTCTGTTGACAAAAAAATATTGAGTCTGAATATTATTTCTGTTGAAAAAAAAAGTTTGAAGTCGGTTATTAAACAAATATACATACATACAAGTAATCTCTTACACAATAAAAACATTAATATTTATAAAGAAAGGAAAATTTTAACAAAAATACATAATATACTTGTATATGCATATGTATTGCATAATCTTGGAGAATGCGTTGAGCGTTAGAAAGTATAACTCAGTAGATTTTATAATCAAACCTGTTATTTCTGTTCCCGACACTCAACACTACTGGCTGTATATCAATCTATATATCTACGGTGAAGTGCCAATTGAGGCCTGTAGCGCAGAGGTACAAACGTGCGACGGTGAACGCTACACGTTGTGGGTTGGATTCCCACTCCAGGAAATGTAAGTTTAGTATTTTCATTTCTTAGGTTTGATAACAAAGGCAAAGCGCGGCGTTGAGTTCCGCCACTCAGCACGCAATGCCTTAATTCGGCGGAAAGTGGGAAACGGTCTTAACACTTTTCTCGTGTGCAAGTTTTCAAGCAAATCCGATTGGATGTGTCAAAATAGAGATACATTTTTTGTATTTTGATCAACAGATACAGATAATGATAATACTTTTTTCAATGCCTATCAATTTTTTATCAAAGCCACGCTTTTGCTCCCATAGCATTGTAGTCAGAGAGAAATATTTTTTTTTTTTTTTTTTTAAAAAAAAAAAAAAAAAAATATTTTCCTAATTTTTTTCAGCTTCACGCTGTATCTCGCACTGAGCAGGGTGGGAAGAGGGAACTTAAAACCTAGTGTTAAGACACTACGTTCTATAAAAATGTCCGTTCCCCACTTTCCGTAACATGTTGTCATATAAAATTGTTTCTTTGCACATAAAAAAATAAAGCTTACTCTATTATTGTAAATACGAAACGCACAATTTTTACGTTAAGGGTCATTGAATAAACAATAAATATAAGTTAATCGATAACAACAACTACATAATTTTTTGGTGGTAGGAGGTTCGTCCTCCGTCTGGCTCGCGACCACTATCATGTCAAAGACGAACCGCCAAATATCTTATGATGTGTTCCGGTTCGATGGCATGTAAGCCAGGTTTTCCCATTCCCACCCATCCTTTCCCCAAAATGTGGTGGTTCCGAGAACGGAATACTACATTGTCCTCCTCTTCCATCTATATCCTCTAGGTTGGCAACGCATCTACAACATCTCTGGTGTTGTAGATGTTCATGGGCGAAGGTATCCACTTACCATCAGGTGGTCCTTCTGCTCGTTTGCCATCCGTTATCCATAAAAAAAAAAAAAAATAATCAGAAATATCAGTCAATCAGCAGGTCATTCTACTCGGAATTGGAAAGGTCCCACATGGAGGCCTTCATTACGAATACAACCAGAACATAACCTATCAAAGACGAACGAACGAAGAAAAACAACTAACGTGAATCAAGTCACGTCAGCCATGTATTTAAAACGTTTGACTTAATCTAGCGGTAAACAGGGTTCCTATGAACACATTACCCCGTTTTCTATTTTTCATGTTGGGTGGCGTAACTTAACGCTGTACCTTGCCTGACCAAATTTAATTAATTATGAAGTAGAAATTGAATTCGTAATAATAACTGAATATTTCTTACCTGGGCCATCGCTATTTTGAATACACAGTTATTGAGTTTGAAAAAAAAAATTACATAGAGCATTCAAGAGTCATTATGGCTACTTCTGACTGTAAGCACGATTGGTTGAGGGTTCGATTCCCATTCGAGGGAATGAATATATATAAAGGTCTGTCATGACGCAAAGGCACAAGCATGCGACGGTAAACGCGACAGGTTGTGGAATTGATACCAACTTGGGAAATGTAAAAGTTTAGTGTTTTCATTTCCTAGGTTTGGTAACAAGGCAAAGCGCGGGGTTTAGTTCCACCACTCAGCACGCAATACCACAATTCGGCGGAAAGTGGGGAACAGTGTCTTAACACTAGGTTCTCAGGTTCCCTCTGTCTACCCTGCTATATGCGGGATACAGCGTGAAGCTAAAAATAATATATTTCTCCACTTTGGCAAGATGAAGTGTGGCGTTGAGTGATACTTAACACGCAATGTCTGGATTTCGGATGGAAGGTAAAGAACTGAGTGTCACGACACTGAGTTCTCTCTGACTTCCCTCATATCCAGAGGAAAGACAGCTTCACTGTTTTTAAATAAAATATGATTATAAAAAATAATATAATAATATGAAACTATTATATTTTAGCTTACTCTACCATCTACCACCTAGTAAGATCATTGGACGCGCGCTACAGTTAACAAAGAGAGTGTAACGGCGATCGACGCAATAACTATAATGTTATTGGTAATCTCATCCTATCGTCATCGACACTTTTTCATTTATCTATATTAACATGCTAGTGTTCCTATCGACGTGTAAAATACACGTTTCCATAGCAACGTGTATATCTCTTTATACAAAAGTGTATGTCAAATATATGGTACGGTGAATATTTCTATCATGTTTACCGTCAGACGTCTCACTACGTCACGATGGTCTAGATGTTAGGAATTTCAACATACAAGTAAACATCTTTGTTATAATCTTATAGGTAATTATAATAATAGTTTATATCCTGTAATTGTGATCTAGTACTTAGTAGTAATCACGAACAGTAAAATGGAATACAAATGAAACGTCTTACGTGGTTATTGTTTACATATAAAGGTATTTACCGGTGACGAAGTGTGAATTTTTTATGTAGGTAAGCCGGTACCAGTGGCGAGGCGTTCATATAACTCGATTCCCACCGGCTTGCCTAACTTTTCAAAGTAAGAGACTTAAACAAATAGCTCGCCAGGAAAATTTTGAACTCCAGCCAAAATTGTATAGTAAATTACGAAATACCTTGACATCCTATACCGATTTCCCTAAATATATCGGCTTCCCTAAAAATTACTGGCTTCCCTAAATATACATCGGCTTCCTTTGATTTAGCGGCCTGTCTAACTAAAATTTTCACCCCACGCCACTGGCCGGTACATATAGATCCCTCCTGGAAAATAGTATTGTTAAAGTAGCTTATTTATTTTTATAGTTTCATACGAGTATACTGCTTAGATTTTGCCAACCTTGTATTTTTTTGTTAACTTGTCATTTAAAAAAAATCCGCCCCCTAAAATCTGCTGTCCTACAGCAGATTTGATAAGCCCTACATATTGGTAAGCCTACTCAACCTGCTGGTAAATTCACCATTGATTTATTTTATTTTCCAAAAAGTAAGCCGATGGTAATAGTGTTATATGGACGCTTTACCAATGATATTTAGATATTCAGATCAAATCTTTCAACACAAGTGGATAAAAGTTCGATCCGCAATCGGAGTAATTATTAAAAGAATTGTATTTAAATTATTAATTATTATCAGCACGGCGGAAATATTATCTGGCGGAAAGTGGGGAATGGAATTGTTGAAAGAGAACGGAGTGTTTTAACACTAGATTCTCTAGTTCCCTCTACCTACCCTGCTATACGCGGGATACAACGTGAAGCTAAAAAAATAATAATAATCAATTACACTTGAAAATTACATTTTTAGAAGATAAGTATTCGTGAATATCTATGAGTACATATTCTTAATGGGAATTCAACCCACAACCAATCGCGTTAACAGACGCTGTCCCACTGCGCCGCTATGGTGTCAATATATATGAATTCGAATATTACCGTTAAATTTTTCACGTACCGCCAAGTGCTTAGTAATCAATGTAAGCGATGACATATTTAAAGTGGCAAATACGAATACACTTTCACTTTTTTTTACCGACTTGGAATAAGGAAGTGCTCAATTCGATTATATGTTTTTGTGTGTTAACATATAACTTTTTACTGCGTGAATCAGTTTTTATGATTCTTGTTTTATATGATAGCTAATGTTCTAAAAAAGTCATTTTTTTAATATTAAATTTTTGTTAGGATTTGAAGAGTAGTTTTTGAGTTATTCGTAATATTTTACTTTTTATTTTAAGCCGATTTTCTCCTTTTGTTAACATTCTAGTTAAACAAATATGCCAAACAAAAACTCTATGACGTTAAAATGATATTAATTATATAAAAAAAAGGCAACTGGGCTCTCTTAGAACTATGTATGTTTCTATAAAACATTTTTAGAAAACATATATAAATTCTATAAATTATATATTAAAGCCTGTCGTGACACATATGCACAAGCGTGCGACTGTAAATGCGACAGGTTGTGGGTTCGATCCCCGCTCCAGGAAATGTAAAATTTGGTATTTTCATTTCTTGGGCTTGGTAACAAGGCAAAGCTCGGCGTTGAGTTCCGCCACTCAACACGCAATACCTCAATTCGGCGGAAAGTGAGGAACGGAATTGTTGAAAGAGAATAGAGTGTCTTAACACTAGGTTCTCTGGTTCCCTCTGCCTACCCTGCTATATGCGGGATACAGCGTGAAGTTAAAAAAAAAACCTATAATCGTTAAAACGTAAAAACCACAGATTAAAAAAAAATATGTACAAACATTTTTTTAGCTTCACGCTGTATGTATGTGATATGGCAGGACTTAATGTATATTTTGGAGAATAACTAACATACGCTACTGTGATTTAGTGCAATTTGAAAGTATCTTATTGTTCGCGGTGGTTATTGGTTCGAAATCCGAATAACCCATGACATAAACGCAATATTTCCCGTTGGTGATCAAATGGCGAATGTGTTGTGTCATTATGACGTCTTCTTTCACGTAATAGTATCTACAATTTATAACATTTACTGGACAAGTGACAAGTATTTAGAAAATTATCTTGGAACGATAAACGAACTTTTGGAACGGTTCCCAAGAAGCGCGGGTTCGAGTCTCGTTCAATGTATAAAAAATATTTCAAAAATATGTAATTAAAGTTGTGCGATAAGAAAATGATAACAATTCCATTTCCTGGAGTGAAAATCGAACCCACAACCTGGCACGTTGACAATAGCACGCTTGTGCCTCCTTTAAATTATACGATTTTTTAAATATATTTTTATATAATCAACTTACATTACATCAGAATATACTGAATATACTTACTAGTTATTTGAACGAAGTTCCTTATCCCACGTTGCAAGAGGACTAGACGGAAAAACTAAAAGACCAAAGAAGTTGTAACGACTTACTTTTGCGCTATGGTTGCCGCGGCTTGCGGCGTGCGTGTTTCTCTGTCTATCTCTCTCTCAAAAAAAGCAAGCCGGATTATTTTCGTTCCCGTCTTTCAATTCCTACACTAATTAATCGAAAGGAAATTGTTCCAACCGGTATCCCTTACGACACCTATCTTTTTATTTAAGCGCTGTTCTATTCGGGTTTAAACGTAAATTTAAAAGAATTAATGGAAACATACAACTCGTATACTCTGCCATAAGACATTTTTGACATGACAGTTATCATTAGTCAAAATCTTGAATGTTACTTGTTAATGACGTGTCATTAAGTTAGAAGTGAGTGATTAAGTTTAATTTTGTTGTGACTTATCCTTTGTGAATGTTTATGACATACTCATTGTACTGTCTAAGCTATAACAAAAAATAGAAAAAAAACTTTTTTTTCCTTCACATAAGAAACTCTCTAACAATCCATGGATTCACCGTCCCGATGCCCATCGCGTTGCAGAGAGAGAGGAGTTTTGAACGCCGCAGGACTTACGACCCAACACGATGTAAGGGGCTCCCTTTAAAATGCGCATTACCTTTCACATCCACTGTCCGCGCTCCGACCTCTACCCAATAATTGGAAAAGACTCTACTAATATAAATACAAAAATAGGCTTAAACTTGCAGCGCCCGTAACTCCGATTGCATGAGGTCACCAATTCTTTTATAGGACAGCAGTGTGTATGCTTTTACAATGGGATCCCAGAAACCAGAAAACGCGATCGAGAATTTTCCATTTCACAATTTAAAAAAAAATTGTAAAGACGTTTTGTGTGTTAAAGGTTATTACCTAATTGCTGATTTTATAAATGATAACACGCCTTAGGAATGAAATGCTTTCGCTCAGTCTATTTCAAAATTTTCATTGTCACTTATAAATATCTGTAAAGCATTGACGAATGAAAAAAAAATAATAAATAAAGGTCCCGCGCTGAGTTTCTTGCGCCGGTTCCTCTCTCGAGCCTGGGGCATTCTAATTTAGTGAGCTGGTGGTAAGTATTTGACGTTGAAAAATGAAGCTTGTAACTTCTTATTTTGAATAAAATTATTGACGACCTTAACTTTGAATGCGCTTCGAAATTCGTGCTAGAAATGAACTGATGATAATAGTTCTAGACAGAAAGGCCGAGATGTCTTATTAAATTATAGAGAGATTTCGCTGTTGCATACCTCTCGCGTCTTTGTACATTGTATTTTTAGGCAAAGATGAAAAACTAGTAGTAAGTTTGTCAAAAACAATTTGAAAATATCTTAAAATATCCACCTTGCGAGTTCGCATTCCATACAAACATTCGCATGTTTATGTGAATTGCGTCTGTGACGTCTTTATTCACTTTATTTTTAAACAATAATTTTTGTTTGGTGGTAGGAGGGATCGTCCTCCGTCTGGCTCATGACCACTATCATGTCAAAGACAGACACTTAAAATATCTTATGATGTGTTCAGTTCGATGGCATGTAAGCCAGGTTTTCCCCTTTCCACCACCCTTTCCCCCAAAATGTGAGGTGGTTCCGATAGCGGACTACTACATTATCCTCACTTTTCCATCTGTATCCTCTAAGGTTGGCAGCGCATCTGGTGCATCTCTTGTGTTGTAGATGTTCATGGGCGAAGGTAACCACCCCACCATGAATTGTGGTCAGCGCCTTCTGCTCGTTGTTGCCATCCAGTATCCTAAAAAAAAAAAAAAAAAAAAAAAAAAGAAAAAAAAAAATTAAACAAACAAAAATTAGAAGTTGAAACAATCATCATTCAATACAGTTAATTACATCTTATTAAAACTTATTAAAATAAAATTATAATTTCGTTAGTTTTTATTAGTATACCTAATACACATATATACGGATGACTTCTCTTGTATTATTTACTATGAAATGAACGTAAAGATTCACGATACAAATTAATCCCAAAATCCTAGTACAGAGTAATGGTAAATATAGTATCTATATAAAAATCACATAAAATTATAATTTTTTATGACAAATGCAGGATAAAAAATAATTAAATAAATTTATTGATTATCTAATGATTTTCTTTTATATATAGAGTGTTTGAAGGTAGAGAGGACGCTCACTTAGCATTCCGTGGATTCACTTGGTACCGCTAGCTTTTTTTTATTGTGTGTGATAACGGACGGCAGACGAGCAGAAGGACCACCTGATGGTAAGTGGTTGCATTTAGCCCATAGACATCTACAACACCGGAGATATTGTGAATGCGTTGTAACTAAGAGGTGATGAAAGAGGATATGTAGTAGTCCACTATCAGAGTTCCTACGGCCCAGAAATAATTTGCTCCTCGAACCTCGGAACCTCGTGGAAATGACTAAAAAAAGCTTCATCGCCTTGCAGGAAAATGAGAGAAACATATAAACTTGAAATGCTTTGTTGATTTTAAAATTACGATCTTTACACTTTACACGGAACTTTCGGTTTCATGTCAGTACTGAGTTTAGGCTTCTAAAGTAAACCTATGAAATGATCAATCTAGATGTAATAGGGAGGCCAACACTCTTAGGAATTTTTTGTACTATTTCCCCAACATGTGTCCATCAGAAATTGATTATAATATAGAGCTTGTGAAAGAATTCACTAAGTCAATTAATTAAATAGTATGCTCTATTTAAATATACAGTATTTGGTGACTTTTTCCACGAATATTTTGTTGCTTGAATTTGTCACAAACATATATTGTGACTCTACTTTGCCATTTTTGTGATACTAGTTGTAGCCCTTTTAACTTCGTTGCGTTGGAAAATATAATACTTTTTACGGTTTTTGTAGATATTTCTAAACATCGTCTCCTAAGTGCTCCTTTAGACGCCCAATGGTATACATGCAAAATTCACCTTTTGTGCAGTAATTTACCTGCATTATCATTTGGCATCTACGTGTTTGAAACAATATTCAAAGAAGCGAAGCGTAATTACGATTCGACAGGATATATTTGTTTACAAAGAGAGAAGAGTTTGCACGTCAAAGTATCACATATGGAGCTTTCTTCTTACGTTTTTCTACACTTTGCCTTTTTATGTTTAAATATGTGAAAATGTTTTTTGAAACTATAAAGGAGGGCTATTTTCTTTTAAAAAAATAAAGAAAGTCACAAGGGTATTCGAACCCTTTAATATCCTATTAAATTAGAAGTTGATTTTTAGGATATACGAGTATAGAATCTGCCACACAACACACAGTGTCTCAATTTAGAGTGGATAGAGAACGAGATGTCTTAGCACTGTTCTCTTTGATTTCTACCTACCCTGCTTTATACTGAAGTTAAATAGGTGTGAATTTTGAAAAAAGTTGATTATTTCAAAAAATATATTTTTAACTAACAGTACCCAATATTAGTGCAAGTGATTAATGTAGAGATTAACATTTTAAGAAAATCGTTAATAATTAAAAATTAGAAATTTGTTTCCGATTATATAATTATAGGTGAAATCATAAGTCATTAAATAATTGGTCATAAATACAAGCTTAGTTCAATTTGCAATGTCATTTCATACACACTTTATAACTGCATTATGCGTGTTAAATGAATATATTTATGTTGAACCGGTGGTTGGAATCTGATATCTTTGCCTGGATACCGGATGGCAAACGAGAGCAGAAGGACCGCCTGATGGTAAGTGGTTACCTTCGCCCATGAACATCTACAACACAAAGTCTATTGCTAGATGCGTTGCCAGCCCTAGAAGGATACAGATGGAAGGGAGGATAATGTAGTAGTCATATCGGAACCACCACATTTTGGGAAAGGATGGGTGGGGAGAAAGGGGAAAACCTGACTTACATGCCATCGAACCGGAACACATCATAAGATATTTGGCAGTTCGTCTTTGACATGATATTGGTCATGCGAGCCAGACGGAGGACGAACCTCCTACCACCGAACAGCAGAGGCTCCACCCCAAATGATCTGAAATACAGGCTGGATCCTAGTTTGGATATCAGACTCGTTACCTAACTTTTGGTTATATTCAAAACTAAAAACATGTACTATGTTAAATATGCTGTATGTACTTCTAGCATATGTCTATATTAAAGAATAAAGAATTTATTATTCATTTATCTATATTGAAGTGTTATTTCAAAAATATAGAAAATTGAGTGAAAAAAAAACTAACAAAATTACATTTGATCTTGGACTGTTTGACACTATTCAAAATTTCTAATTTTATTCCCTTGCGAACTTTCTTCGCTGTCTCTGGAGTTGATTTTTATACGCATACATGGCTTCCTTTGTATCCACATATATAGCAGGGGAGAGACAGAAGAAACTTTCCTAGTGTTAAGAGACACTCCGTTCCCCACTTTCGCCGAATTGAGGCATTGCGGTGTTTCGAGTGGTGGAACTCAATAAAGCAGCTTGCCTTTAAGTTTTTATAAAGCTCTATATATGATTTACGCAAAGATTATTGCAAAAAACAAGCACTTGGGTCACCTCTGATACTTTTTTTGTAACATTCGAGAAGCTAAACGTAATAATGCCTTGCCGGCTACTAAGCTGAAAAATGGGTATGCTTTTATAATAGACACCCTCAAAGGGTGAAACATATTTGAAAACGTATAAAATTTGAACGCGGCGGCCGAGGACTCGAACCCGAGGCTTCTTGGAAACTGCTCGACGCGACCACTAAGCCATGCGTTCTATATCCGGCTGCGCTTAGCCATGAGGTAGAGATCTGATGGCATAACCCAAATCCCAGAAGTAATGCTGGCCAGAGAAACAAGTGGGGCCCGCAGCATATAACACATTCGAAAAAAAACCTTAAAGGAAAATGAAATTGCGGAGTTCATATCCGTTACATTTAAAGGGATTTTGGTAAAACTTCCTACTTTCTTTTTTCCACATTTCAAGCTATTCATGTTACTTTCAATGTAATTTATGACTTGTATTCACGAACATCTTAACAGTGCAGTGATTTTTATGTATCCATGTGTCCCTGCCATGTACACTCATATGGCTGAAAACGATATTTTCGTTTTGTTCCGGATTATAAAAAAATGATTATACCATACATACACAAACATACATAGCTTCACGCTGTATCCCGCATAGAGCAGGGTAGGCAGTGAGAACCTAGAGTTAAGACACTCCGTTCCCCACTTTCCGCCGAATTGAGACATTGCGTGCTGAGTGGCGGAACTCAACGGCGCGCTTTGCCTTCTTACCAAACCCAGGAAATGAAAAATTCTATTTCCAGTAGTGGGAATCGAACCCACAACTTGTCGCGTTTACAGTCGCACGGTTGTGCCTCTGCGCCATGATAGGCGTTCCAATTTCTATATTAAAATTCCAAAATAATAATATATTTTATCCATTTTTCCCATGTAACTGTGTCCCATGTCCCATGTAAACTACTTTTTTTCATTTATGGAAAGGACAAGGCAATTGATCGACAGAAGGAGCGTTTACTACGAGAGCATACACGGAAGATCAGACGCAAAGTGAAAGTTACATAATTTAACTATAATATTGTTTATACATTAAGTGAGGTCTCTCGTGGCGCAGGCACAAGGATGCGATTGTAATCGTGATAGGTTGTAGGTTCGATTCCCACTTTCCCACAGGAAATGAAGATATTAAATAATATTTAGCGTTAAGTTCCGCCACTCAGCACGCAATGCCTCCATTCGGTGAAAAGTGGGGAACGCAGTGTCTTAATACTAGGTTTCCTCTGCCTACCCTGCTATAAGCGGGATACAGCGTGAAGCTATGTATGTATGTAGTATTTGCATTTCCTTACTCTAGTAACAAAACAAAACGCGTAAAGTGAGAAACGGAAATGTTAAAAGAGAACGGAGTGTCTTAACTCTAGGTTCTCGGGTTCCCTCTGCCTACTCTGCTATGTGCGGGATACAGCGTGAAGGTAAAAAATATGAATTTATTTATAGCTACATCACTTACTATGACGATAGATTATTATTCTTTATTGTACTTAAAATACATGAGAAAAAATAAATACATTTTTTAATTTACAAAGGTGGACTTATCCCTGAAAGAGATCTCTTCCAGTCAACCTGTGTGTGTGGAAGTGGATGAGTATGTTACATGAAGTACAAAAAAGAAAAAAAAAGCAAACAATAATAAAAAATATATAATTAAATAAATTTATGTAACAAATAAAAAAAAACACGCAAGGTTTTATGTATATGCTATAATAAAAAATGAAATAAAAATTCACGCTGAAGGTAATATAAGAATTTAAATTATTTTTAACTTTAATATCCTATTATTATTATAAATGAAAAGGTTTGTGAGTATCTTTGTTACTTCACGCAATAACTACTGTACCGATTATCATGATAGCTTCACGCTGTATCCTTCATATAGGTAGGTAGGCTGAAAACGTAGTGTTAAGAGATTCCGTTCCCCACTCTTGAATTGCGGCATTGTGTGCTGAGTGGCGGAACTCAACGCCGCGCTTTGCCTTGTTACCAAACCAAGGAAATGAAAAATTTTATTTTCTGAAGAGAACCCACAACCTGTCGCGTTTACACACGCCATGCGTTATATATGTATATATAATCTTAAAGATATTAAAATAGATTTTGTTAGGTGGTAGGAGGTTCGTCCTCCGACTGGCTCGCGACCACTATCATGTCAAAGACGAACCGCCAAATATCTAATGATGTGTTCCGGTTCGATGGCATGTAAGCCAGATTTTCCCCTTTCCCACCCATCCTTTCCCCAAAATGTGGTGGTTCTGATAGTGGACTACTACATTGTCCCCCCTTCCATCAGTATCCTCTAGGTTGGCAACGCATCTACATCTCTGGTGTTGTAGATGTCTATGGGCGAAGGTAACCACTTACCATCAGGTGGTCCTTCTGCTCGTTTGCCGTCCGTTATCAATAAAAAAAAAAAAACATAGGTTACTTTTTATAAAAAAGTATTTAAAAAGTATATATTTTGCGTTATTGTTTGTCAAAAAAAATACTATCTTCTTCAAAGTCTTCAAATGAACGCATATATACACTATAGCATGTAGAATGGATGGTTTGTGAAGGTATTTGTTACTTTACGCAAAAACTACTGAACTGATCTAGATAAAACTTTACAATAATATAGCTTCTACATTAGAATATCACATAGAGTACAGTTTATAATGAATTTTGTAATATTTTTTATAGCTTTACGCTGTATCCCACACATAGCAGGGTAGGCAGAGGGAACATGAGAACCTAGTGTTAAGACACTCCGTTCACCACTTGGTAATAATTTAATGATAAGTATATTGTTTAATATATCTTAAATATATAAAAGTGTATCTATGTATGTAGAGACCATCATGGACAACGTCTAACTGTAAGCGCGATTGGTTGCAGCTTCGATTCTCATTCAAGGGAATAATTATATATGAACTATATTTTGATTTCACGGCTCGTAAGGTTGAGTTCCGTCATTTAACACGCAATGTTTCAAATTCCAACAAATTACGGTGAACGAAGTTGTTTTTATTTTCTCTTTATAGCATTATACTAGACAGAGAGATCCAATATCTAGTGTTAAGACACTCCGTTCTCTTGTTTAGACAACACAAGGATATGATAAACGTTTTATTATCAAGTGGAATCAGTGAAGTGTTTTATACAGCGGTATATAGTTGCGTTCGCTCATTCATGCCTGGGCCACTTTCTCCTACCAACCTTGATTTCTTACAACGCGATACTTACTAAAAGACGATGGTATTTTCGTCACAACGCAACGCCACAAAACTTTTACTTTTTCAAACAAAAAAACTTTCCAAAACAACAAGGAATAATATATATATGACTTTATATATATTATTTAAAAAATGTAGCTTCTCTCTATTTCCTTTAGTAACCAGAAGTAAGTGGGTAACCAGAACATAGTGTCGCGACACTCCGTTCTCAACTTGCCGTCTTAATTCTAAATCTATGTACATATTTATAATAGTTATATAATTATTTTTTCTAATAAATACGGAACAGAATTACTTGCGTAAGAGCGTTCAGGCTTCCTCGCTATATATTTTCATTTCTTTACTCTATAAAATATATATATATATGAATATACTTACAAATATTTTAAATCCTTTACAAAACGTCACAAAAACACAAAATATGTCACTGTCACTTTGAAAATGGCGCGAAATTTATCACAACACAATTCGTCCAGAGTTTTTTTTTAATTTCAAAAAAGGTAAACAGGCAAACGCAATGCCACGTTCGTACCGGAGCGTGGCTGCGTCGTTTGTGGCTGTTTGTGTTGTGACTTGTGGCGTCAGTTTATACCAGTAAATTTCTTGTTAACCGGTAAAGGAAGCTTTTCTAGTTTTTTATATGCGATTTACTGTTATTTTATGTATTTAATTTATTAAATGGTTATGTTAAAGTATTTATGTATTATAAATATAACATATATAATACAATTATTTTAATATGAATAAAAAGAAAACCGACACCAAATAGACGCACTAAAAAGTAACACTATTACGAATAACTCAAAAACTACTTGTCAGATCTTAACTTAATTTAAATGACCGCATTAGAAGCGCTAAATATAATTTAAAAAAGAATTGTCAAAATTAATTCACTCAGTAATAAAATAAAGCTGTAACACATAAAAATATACAGTCGAATTGATAACGTCCTCTTTTTTGACATCTTTTAATACAAACATTGTTTGCCTAAATTTTAAATTAGAAATTAACAATATAACGTATTATTTTTTATTGTTTATTGTTATTTTTTTCTTGTCTTGGCTGTTTGCAATAATTATCAATGCATGCTGTAGAAAAAAATGCAATCGTTTCTACAATAGTTGTAATTTTATCGCTATTTACACGTATACCGATTGTAATTTGTTTGGTGGACCAATAAACAGAAAAATAAAATAAATTATAAAATAATTGTTAAGATAGCAACACCGGTTAATATTTTAACCGTAAATATTAAAGCAGGTTCCCTTTTTTATTTCCGGGCAGCTATTATCTTTTTTCTATCTCGCTTTTTGCATCCAATTTCTGAGGCAAAGGTAGGCTAGTGGTTAATCCATCAATGCAACCAATACATAATAATATATAACAAGTTACTTATTCATAATATTTAATTCGCATAACAAAAACGCACAAATATTTTATTTATATTTTTAAAGAGGCCATTTATCTTCACTCTTAAGTCCCACTCTCCATACTGTTGAATCACGGTGAACCTATAGATTGCCAAAGAGTTTTTTTCTCTAAAAAAAACAACAAGAAAATAACTTATATAAAAAAATAACTATCTGTTGTTTTAAGACATAATAAAAATATTTTAATTGTTTTACTTTTCTTAACTCTACGCATCTCTAGCTACATCAATTAGCGTATGCATGCAATCGGAAACATCAATTAGCGTTTAACTGTAATTAAATCTATGCACGTGTTTATGGTATATTATAACATTTCAGTTGTCGACTCTGGTAGGATAAAACGCGGCGTTTAGTTCCGTTCTGCCGTTCTCCACTTTTCTTCCTAATTTATATCATGCATTACTCGTAAGATACATATTATTAGGTGTATGTTGACGCCTCGATTCGGCGGAAACTGGGGAACGGAGTGTCTTAACACTGGGCTCCCTCTGCCTACTAATTTTCTAACTTATTAATTATAATTAAATACTAATTGAGGTACAAAGGTGCAACTGTAAACGCGACAGGTTGGCGATGCCTACTCCAGGAAATGAAAATATTAAACATTTTTTTTTAACTTCACGCTGTAACCCGCATATAGCAGAGTAGGCAGAGGGAACCAGATAAGGCACTCCATTCTGTTTCAACAATTCCGTTCCCCACTTTCCGAAGAATTGAGGTATTGCGTGTTAAGTGGCGGAACTCAACGACGCGCTTTGCCTTGTTACCAAACCCAAGAAATGAAAATACTAAATTTTACATTTCCTGGAGTGGGAATCGAACCCACAACCTGTCGCGTTTACAGTCGTACGCTTGTGCCTCTGCGCCATGACGGGCGTTAAAGATTTATAATAATTCATATTTAATATTTTCATTTCCTTGCTCCGGTCACAAATCAAAGCGCGGCGTTAAGTTCCACTCAAATGCCTCAAATCGACTGAAAGTGGGGATCGGACATCTTAATAGAAAGGACTGTCTTAAGACTAGGTTCACGTTCCGTCTGCTACGTGCGGGATATAACGTGAAGCTAAAAAAATAGTAATCGATGTATCCGTGCTTAAACATTGCGACAAGCTTAACGTAGTTGCGAAAAGCAAGCAATTGCATCGCCAATGGCAATGTGTTTGCTAATGTGGCTATTACGTTATTGACCAACTTAGCGGAAATCTACTTCAAATCTGTCGATTTATTAGTTATTAATAATTTTTTGTATGTTTTTTTTAAATATTTTTCACGCCATTTGCACGCAGTTGGGAAATAATTGACTATTTAAGTCGTTTATTTAATTCGGCGTAGTGGACCAGTGGGAACTGTAAACATAATTGTTTATATGTTTAATTCATACTTTGAGATCATGATTTTTTTTAGCTTCACGCTGTATCCCGTACCTAGCAGAGTAGGCAGAGGGAACTTGATAACCTAGTGTTAAGACACTTCGGCCCCCACTGTCTGTCGAATTGAGGAATTGCGTGCTGAGTGGCGAAACTCACAGCCGTGCTTTGCCTTGCTCCCAAGCCCAGTTTCCTGGAGTGGAAATCGAACCCACAAGCTGTCGCGTATACAGTCGCACGCTTATGCCTCAAGACACGACAGGCGTTTTTGGCTTAAATAATGACATTTTAAACAGTTAATGATAATTAACTGTTAATTATAAAAGTTGCAATTTTTTAGGAGACGCATAAAGACCTATTAATTTTATATGCCTCCTTTTAAGTAATAGAAATGTAAAAAAATAATAATAATATGTAAAACAAAATATCCTAATACCTCTAAGAACAAGCGTATAAAAATTTCAAGATGATCGGTTATGTAATTTTGGCGTTAAAACGCAACAAACAAATCTACATTCACATTTATAATATTAGTAGTGATTAGTTTTGTGCGCTTCTTCTCCATACACATAATACCGCACCTTTAGAATATAATGACAATCAAAAAAATCATGATTTCGATTTTTTGCCACGAAACGGCTCAAGACAACGATCTTTATCGACTTTGATTAAAACAAGCGTGGCGAAGAGGAATGAGCATGCGACTGTAAACGCAACAGGTTGTGGGTTCGATTCCCACTCCAGGAAATGGAATTTTTCATTTCCTGGGTTTGGTAACAAGACAAAGTGCGGCGGTGAGTTCCGCCACTCACCATGCAATGCCTTAATTCAGCGGAAAGTGGAGAACGGAGTGTCTTAACACTAGGTTCCTTCTGCCTACCCTGCTATATGCGGGATACAGCGTGAAGCTATGTATGTATGATTAAAACAAGAATATAAATTAAAATATAATTTAAAAAAATCATTTCTTTTGAAAAAACTTAAATGTATAAATCTATATTGAGGTTATCCAAAAATTTATATATTTTTAAATAAGCGTCTGTAATTCTTAAGGTGCAATATGTATGTCAATTTTCATAAGCCGTCCGCATAGTTTTCATAAAAAGAAAAGTATTTCCATTTCAAAGTACTAGTGTCCCCGTTGACGCGTTAACAACGCGTTGTCTTTATTAATGTATAAGTCACTTTATATAAACATAGATGTGATGGATGGATGGACGCATGGTAGTGTATGTAACATTTATTTTATTAATTTAATATACTTTTTATGCATTATTTAAAAAATATATTATCATTCTGCACTCCTTCTCTATATAAACCATAAGTGTGCCAAGTTTCATGCTCCTACGTCCGCGTAATTTTAGTAAAAAGGGAACCAAAGTTTTTGCTTCACGTATTTATATATAGATTTCCTTTGCGTGGTATAATGATTTTGTTGACGAAATAAAAAAAAAACATCTAGTAAATAAAGTAATTAAATTTAATATGAATATTCAAGGATAATTGTTTGTAGTAAAAAATTGTACTTAAGTTTATTTCATAATTATAATTCTACCCATAACAAGATTCATGTTTTTATGATGATAAATTACATAATATATTGACTATGTTTGAATATTTAGGTAAAATAAAATTTTTAATTTAATTTTAGTAATATTGGCTGTATTATTTTGAGCTTTTGCCTATTCTATTCTTTTAATAATAAAAAAAGATGTGTTTTTGACAATTTTCGCTAATCTATTTATTGTTTGATTTTTTTTTTTACTTCACGCTGTATCCCGCATATAGCAAGGTAGGCAGATCGAACCTGAGAACCGACGTGTTAAGACACTCCGTTCTCTTGCAATAACTCTGTTCCTCACTTTCCGCCGAATTGAGGCGTTGCGTGCTGAGTGGCGGAACTCAACGCCGCACTTTGCCTTCTTTGTTTGATGTATTTTTAGTTCGTTCGTTAGGTTCCACCACTCAACACGCAATTTCTCAAAATTAAGCGAAAAATAGAGAACGGAGTGTCTTAATATTGATTATTCTCTGCTCGCACAAATTAATAAACATGGCATAGTATTAAAAAAATAAAACTTAACAGAACCGAAACTTACTAAAATATTAACCACTGGCAGATTATTTCGGGCTTGTCATCGTAGGTATAATCATTAAACAAAAAAAATGTCATTTTTATCTGTCATCACGTGACTCAAAAGTACTTTTTTTTAACTTCACGCTCTATCCCGCACATTGCAGGGTAGGCAGAGGGAACCTGAGAACCTAGTATTAACACACTCCGTTCCCCACTTCACCCAGGAAAAGAAAATAATAACTTTTACATTTCCTGGAGTGGGAATTGAACCCGCAACCTGTCGCGTTAACAGTCGCACGCTTCTGCCTTTGCGCCACGACAGGCGTCAAAAGTATATGTAAAATATTATACAATTAAAGAATATTTTAATTTAATTTTAATGTTTTTATTACTTGCGTTTTCTGATTTATTAAAAAGCCAACAATAGAATTAAAGAAGTCGAACTGAATTCGTAAAGAATACGAAAACAAAACATAATTAAAAATTAAAGTTGCTGTGAATTAACACATACATATTTCCGGTATTCGGTGTTTAAGTATGTATCTGTGTATGTTTTATCATTTTTAAGTTTTTTATCAACTTCACGAATAACTGTCAGAGAGAAATTAGTGTCGAGACACTCCGTAATCCACAGACATTGTGCTCACCTATATGTAGTGGAACCTTAGATAATAAAAGTTTGTTGTAGTGAAGTTATTTTTGCAGGCTGAGTTTTTTGGGTCTCATGATATCAAAAGCTCTGAGCTTATAAGTCAATACATATAAAGATAATGTCTCAAATTGAAAAACGAAGTGTTTTGACACTGGGTTCTCTTTTTCTACCCTTTTTTTATTATTTATATTTTATGTGAGTGTGTGTAAATAATAAAGTAATGGGGGACTCCGGACGGGCTTTAAAGAACCGACCGTATACCCACTAAAACCTCACGGTGCTCCTCCTCTACCACCACTGGCCAAAGCCCACGGGAACTGCCCCAATCATCCGTGGAGTCTCTTTTTAACCTGCTATTAAGGTAAATCGTATGGCTGTTAAAAATGTATTGTTTTCCTATAATTTAAATTACTAGGTGTGTAACAGACACACCTTTTTGTAATATTGACAGCACCATTATTAAATGTTTTCTATTTTCTAATCAAAGGGTAAAAAACATTCTCGACCTTCGACTCGCTTCAGTGGTCTGGTAAAGACATCGCCCATACTTATATGGCCAATTGACCATATTTATATAATTAGTTATATATATTTTATACTTACGCTGGTTAAAGAACCTGTGGATTCAAATGGAATTTAGGGTAATGTATAGTTTCTAAGCTTTTGTTCTCCGATCTGTTTAAAAAAGTGACTTTAAATAGTAGGCCTGTCGTGACGTAGAGGCACAAGCGTGCGACTATAAACGCGACAGGTAGTGGGTATCGAATTCCCACTCCAAAGAAACAAAGACAGGACAGGACAGAAACACACAGGAAATGAGAAATGAAATTTTTCATTTCTTGTGTTTGGTAACAAGGCAAAGCGCGACGTTGAGTTTCGCCACTCAGCACGCAATGTATTAATTCGGCGGAAAGTGGAGAACGGAGTGTCTTAATAGTAGGTTCCCTCTGCCTACCCTGCTGTATGCAGGATTAGCGTGAAGAATAGTAGGGAAATTATAGAAAATTTTCTACTGGGACTTTACTGCTTTTTCAAATTTTCCTTATTATGCATGTAAATATGTATATACGTTATATATCTGATGTCATCATATGAAATAATTATATATAAATATATTCTTTTTTTTTATTTTTTTTTCCGCTCTAGTAAGACAAAGCGCGGCGTTAAAATGCACCATACATTACGCAATGTCTGGGATTCGGACGAAAAGTGACGAACAGTATGTTCTCCATAACTACACTTATATGCGGAATAAAGTGTGAATCAACTTTTTTCCCATGGTAGTGGTATTTTATTAAAAATGCTGGCAGCTGTGACACAGTTCATACTGGTACAGCTGCCAATGCTAACCTCTAGAAAAGCAAATTGTTATCTGATGTAGAAAAAGAATCTAGAATCTAATTTGTAACATGTTTTTTTTAAATATATGTTTTTTTTTCAATCTGAAGGGAACATCAATTAAGACTTGTCTCTTTACCGTTCTATTTGCATGTGTATTGCGTGATAAGTGAACTTAACGCGCTTTGTCTTGCCTGAGAAGTCATTTAAATATAATTATTCCTCTAGTCACGATCGAATAAACAACCATTGCGTTTACAGTTCCATATTAGCAGACTGCACTATGATAGTTAGCGATAAATTTTATTAACTGTACTTTGAAAACGAGGAGGCTATCAATTCGATAGATAGATAGAAAAACTTTATTGCACACTTGAAATGATACATAAAGAAAATTTAAAATAATATAACAAATGCACAAGGGCGGCCTTATCACTAAAAGTGATCACTTCCAGGCAACCTAACTGAAGGGATCTACAGATAAAAGCCGGCACAATGCGGTGCAAAAACTATAACAGAAAACAGAAATAACTAAATAAATCTGTCTGTCTGTTCTTTTTTTTGTGATTGATAGGCTAACGTTTGACCGCATCAAGTCTGATGGTAAGCATTAATGAGGTCTACGATTATATATATATATTCTTTATTGCACTTTGTAAAAACAATTAATATAGTATAAACAATATTGTTGGCAAAGGTGGACTTATTTCTAAAAGAAATTTCTTCCAGTCAACCTATGGGTATGAGAGCAAGAGTAAAACATTTGCAGGTGTAAAAATGCAAGAATCTATATACACACAAATATAAACATACATATACATATATAAATAAAATACATAATATAAATATAGATTCACATACACACATACATATATATAAATACACACATATATAAATATATATATATAAACTATAAATATAGTATAATGATAAATCTTTATTACAAAATATGTTATGCACATTGGCTAGAAAAAACCTGTTGATTCTTATTTTGAAGACCCCCAAATTGTATGATTTAGTAAAAACAGTAGCCGGCAATGAGTTCCATAGTTTCACTGTGCGTGTCGCCTAACTTTTTACTGGGTGAACAAATTTTGATGAGTCTTTTTTTATACGATAGCTATTGCTTCTGATGTGGTCCCATTTAAATTTAGTTAAGATCTGTCGAGTAATTTTTGTGTTATTTACAATAATTTTACTATTTAATGCATTTTTAGAAGTAGGTTTTGTGTTTTGTTTAAATATTAATTATATTTTAATTTGTTTATTGAAATTGTCAATATAAACATATTTGCTTTAGCTTTTAGCTTCAAATTTAACACAATTTATAAGATATTATAATTATGTATAATTTCTTATGGACGAACATTATCTGTTGGATATCATTTCACTTTATTGTACTGTTTTGTATAAAAAATAGTTATTTAATATATATAAATTTATCTAATACACCATTTTTTTTATATTTAAATAAATTTACTTAAATCTCCCCAGATTTCAATAAAATTTCATATCTATTGGGGGAACTGTTTTAAATATTTTTTTTATATTTTCAATTTTTTTATATAAATATGTATATGTTCAACGTATATTTTTATTAATTAAATAAAAAAATCGTCTATAAGTAACTTACATTACGATTTTAATCGGTTTTTAACTGTTAATTGTATGTAGTTAATATTTGCGCTGGCAATTCTAGAGCTTATTGTCACTGTCAAAATCATAAATCTTAATTTTAGGTTATGTTATTCTCATTTAATAATTGATAAATTTCTTTATTTTCAATAAAAAAGAATAATATTTACTTAAATTTATAATGGCACTTTTAAAAAGTTCTATACTACGCCAATTTCGTAAGTTTATTTCATATTAAAAAAAAATTAACAAAAATTGGAGTTCTTTTCTAAAATTCTATAATAATAATCAAAAGCAGTTTCACGCTTTATTCCGCATAGCAGGATAATCACAGTGAACCTAGTGACCATACACTACATTCACCGTCTTCCATCCGAATTAGTTTCTTCTATCTTAAGTGGCGGAACTCAACGTCGCGCTTTATTTTATCACAGCAGAAAAATAAATTAAATATAGTAATTCCCCGAGTAGGAATCGAATCCACAACCAGTCTCATTTACATTCAGAATACCCCATTGCTTGATGGTCAAAATAATAATAATAACAATATAATATTATACATTTCAGTTACAACAACACACAAAGCAGTCATATCAACAATACGACCTTCCTCCACCATCGCTGAGGAAGACGAACCAGTTGAAATAGATAATCCATACACAAAAGAAAAACCTCAATGTATTCTATGCAAATTAAACATAACGCCAGATTACAAGAACTATCGCCTCTTATCACAATTCCAAAGTCCCTACACTGGAAGGATCTACGGCAGACATATAACAGGGTTGTGTAAAGCAAAGCAAGCGCAGGTTGAAGCAGAAATAAGGAAAGCTCAAAATTGTGCTTATATGCCATATTATTATAAGGATAAATCATTTTTGAAAGACCCCAAACTATTTGACCCTGAAAATCCGATACGTTTCCACAGATTTTAGCTTTTGTGTAGTTTAAGTAGTGTGTTAATTATGAATAAATAAAGTTTTAGTTGAATTATTATTTTTGTTTCTATAATAGTGACATTTTTATTTAAATTATCAATATTTTATGTCTTTAGTAAAACAATTATCGGAAGAATGTAACCTTAGATTTTTCAGTTGTTAAGGAAGCCTGTCATTTGAAGACTTGAAGGCATTGCTGTATTTTGCATCTTTATGTGTAAATGAAGGCTGATATGTATAAATAATTATGAACCTTAGAACCCTTTTTCTATTTAATTACAAAAATTCTCATTTTTTTTAATTGATTCAAATTTCCATTAAATTAAATAGGGAGTTATTTTTTATAATAAAACGTTTCAAAAAATTTAATTCTTATAGATAACCTAGTGTAAAGAAAACATTATTACTACTACTAACAGTATTACTAGAGTCCATTTTGTCATACTAGAGCAGAATGAAAATATATTAAATGCAAAAACGCCCCCAAACGGATTGAACCCATAACTTAGATGGCTTTTACAGTCAAATGCTATTCCACTATACCATAATCATGACACATGGAAATGAAAAATAAAAATTGCAATGAATATAATGAAAACAAAAACCATGGTTTTCTTATGAAGAAAAGTATTTACTATAATTTTAAAGATATACAAGGCACTATTAATTATTAATAATTAGGCTACAATACTAAATTATATTTTTTATATTTTAAAAATAACAATTTTACTTAAATACTGTCATATTTGAATGAAAATGTACCATATCGGGTGTGAATAAATTTGTTAGTCGAATCCCATATACAATTTAAATATTAAAAGGTATTAGAATTGTTTCTTTATAAGTGAATTATTAAATAAATTTAAAAAATTAAAGCAAATGCAATACTTTTCCATAAAAAAAGCATTAAAATACATTAAAACAGTAATGGGGAACAAAAATGTTAAAATAGAATGGAGTGTCTTAACACGTCGGTTCTCAGGTTCCCTCTGCTTACCCTATTATGTGTAGGATACAGCGAGAAGCTAAGAAAAAACAGTAATTATAGATAAAATTTAAATTTGCAAAAAATGGCTTTAAATTATGCATTTTCGATTTATCAATTTATTCCTGCCTGGTACAGATATATTAAAATAAATTGAATTCATCACTTATAATCCATTAAACATTTAAACCAGATAAAACAATACTTGCATCGTCCGGTGTAACAAAACAGTCATTATCTGAATCATAACCAACTAAATTAGGTGGTATTTTTAATATTTGCAATATTTCTGCATACTCCATATTAGCTTTTTCCGGCATTTTCTTCTTCATAAGCTCAAGTAGCTCTGTTAGTGCATTTTGACAACCTCTCTGCCATTTTTTAATTAAATCTCTTAACTCAGATGTTTCGTTAGTTAAAGCTTTTGCTAATAACAATTTCTTTTTGTTTTCTATTCTCTCCTTCATTTCATTTATATCTCTCTGTGTTATTGAACCAGTCGACTTTGCCTTCAAAGGTTTTGCTATTTTGTTGTAACATTTCTTTATTATTATAGTCTTTTTCTTGTCAAATTGAAAATCATCATCATCGTCATAGGAATTTGAGCTTTGTGAAGATGGAGTGTTGTCTATTTTAATTGGAGGTTTATTAATTATAGTTCTTGTCTTTTTTTCTTTTGTTTTAGATTTTAATTCACTGACAGATGTTGATTTATCAACAAGCTTTTTGACTTCTACCTTAGTTTCTTGAAAATCATCTTCGGCACCATCATGTTCATTATTAATATTAACTTTTTGTTTATTTAAGTTACTCAGTGGTATGTCTTCAGCATCAGAATCGAAAAGGATCTGTGAAGTGAGATTTGACTCGGCTAGTTTCAATTTTGAATCTTCTATTTTATTTTTGTCCTTATTTGAAGTATTTAGTAACTTTTTCTGAATAACAACTACACATTCTTTTGTTAAATTATTTGGAGATTTATTTTCAGTTTTTGTACTAGTATCTTGTGTATTATCTTTATTTGTATGTGCTTCATCTTTGGTTGGTTCCTTATGTTCAACTTTTAACACTGAATTACTTATTTTACTATTGCTTTTAGAATTGCTTCTAGAGAGTTTGGAAATTTTACTTAAGCTTTTAGGAGAACTTTTGCTAATTTTATCTATATTATAATCATGTTTGCTGTTATCTACATATGGTTCTTCGCATTTGGTTGTAGATTCTTCAATACAATCGTTAGTCAAAACTAAGGTTTTGGACTTTTTCTTAACTAATATATTACGAGATGGCGTACCATTAATATCTGAAGTATTTTGAATGTTGGAAGAAAGTGGACTAGTAATACTTTCATTTGACAATGAAATCTCAATATTTTGTTTATTTTCATCGTCATCTGATACTTTTTTACGTTTCCTACATTCAGTATCTGGTGTATTTGTGTCTGTTACATTGTTTTGTGCGGATAAAGGCGATATGAAAGGCGAACGTCCACTTTTTCTAAAATTTCTAGACAATCCAACTCTTCTTATAGGTGTTAAATATGATTTGCTAATGCCTCCAGGAGTTTTTGGCGAATCACAGTTTTTAACAGACTTTATATTATTCATCATATGTTTTAATCATATTTTGGAAATATTTTCACGCTTGTTTATTTTCATTTATACAATTGTCAAAATTTTTATATTCCCGCCATTTTTAAAATACAGATTAGATATTTAAAAATAATTGTGTAAGGAAAACTAATAATATTTTTTTTAAATAACTACGAATGTATTAGTAGGCTTTTTCTTTTCTAAAGTCATAAACAATTCTTAAGTATATAATTACTCATAAAATACCTTATTTGATATTATTAGAATACAATATTTTTCTTAAATAATAATAATATTTTTTGTATAAATAGTAATATTTAATAATAATTCAGATATTTTTTTACTTTCTTACTATTTATCTAAAGAACGACTCGTGATTAGTCTTATTTCTGAACTGAAAGTTGTAAAAAAAAACGATACGTCAAAACGAGTTGTCCGTGTGCCTGTGTGTAGCTGAGTGCACCAATCATAAAACAATTTTATATCGACGAAAAAATCGCGCCTCCGATTTCGACACGTTCTTTGAATTAAAATAAAATTAGATTACGTTTTAAATTTAATTATTCTCTATACATTTTACCCGATAAGTATAAAAATAATAATTTCTTTGTGACAATATAAATAAAAACATTACATAATGCCACTGTTGAGATTGACTGCTGGTACTTTTGGGCAGCTGCGTTCCTTCGCGACGTCATCTGCGCTTGGCAAGAGGGTGAAGACCTTCGCCGTTTACCGATGGAACCCCGACGAGCCGGATAAGAAGCCGTATACCCAAAACTTTGAAGTTGATCTTGACGACTGCGCCCCCATGGTCCTTGATGCCTTACTTAAAATTAAAAATGAAGTGGACCCTACCTTAACTTTCAGACGTTCTTGCCGCGAGGGTGTCTGCGGCTCTTGCGCCATGAATATCGATGGTATCAACACACTTGCCTGCATCAGCCATATCGACCAAGATCTCGCCAAGCCATCGAAAATATACCCTCTACCTCATATGTACGTAGTAAAGGACTTAGTTCCCGATCTAACCAACTTCTACCGTCAGTACCAATCTATAGAGCCCTGGTTACAGCGTGACAAGGAGCCTGTTAAAGGCAAGGAGGTGCAATTACTCCAAGATGTGGAAGACAGGGCAAAACTTGACGGCTTATATGAATGTGTGCTTTGTGCTTGTTGTTCTACCAGTTGCCCTTCTTACTGGTGGAATGGTGACAAGTACTTGGGCCCAGCAGTCCTTATGCAGGCATACAGATGGATAATAGATTCCCGTGATGATGCTACTGCTAAACGTTTGTCTAAACTAAAGGACACATATTCAGTGTACCGTTGCCATACTATTATGAACTGCACAAGAACTTGCCCCAAAGGCCTGAACCCTGGTAGAGCTATTGCTCAAATTAAAACTTTGTTATCAGGAATGGTTAAGAAGCAGACACCTATCATGGACCCCTCAGGTTTAGAGAAGCAAACCGCGCAAAACTAACTATAACATTAGCTACAAATTCAGTTAGGTTTTGCAATTTTGTTAACTGACAATAATTTGACGAAGCAAATGTGAAAAGTTTAAGAAATTAAAATTTAAAATCAACATAATTATTCAGTATTTAGTGAGATGAAATTTTTTATATTGAAATTATTTGAATCTTTTTGTTTTTATTTTTAAAATATAACTGACTCTGTACTTAAAGTACATAGGAATTTTACAAGACGAAATTAAAATGACTTGTATTGCAAGCGGAAACAAGCTTAGATGATAGAATTAGCTAAATTATTTAAAGTATTACACCATCACCATATAAAATCATATTACATATATTCTGTGCCCTGAAAAAAGTTAAAACCTAACATAAAAATATAACTTATTAAATCAAATGCTAAATTTTTATAATAATTTTAATGAAAACTTTAGTTTATTTTGATTAAATGATACTTTTATTCATTTTTCTGTGTTTTTACAATAGAATAGAATATAAATGAATATTGGAAAGTATGAATTAACTCCTAACAAAGTTTTGTTTCTGTTCATATCATGTTAACATTTCAAGTGTAAATTATTGTCGCTATTTATTTTCATTAGTCCTCTAATGTATAAGTTTACATTGTATTATTTTGTTGAATAAAGTTTTATTTTTTCCTGCAAATGCTTTTTTTATTGTATTTTATAATTGTTTTTAATATATAGTGTAAAAGCTAAAACCTCTGTAACCACAATGAAATGAAAAATATACTTTTCCTTAGCCAAGTGTAGGTTATTTTATTAGCGTCACACTGTATCCCGCATATAGCAGGGTAGGCAGAGGGAATCAGAGAACTTAGCGTTGAGACACTCCTTTCTATTAACATTTCCGTTTCCTAAAAAGGTTATATATGTATACTTTTACAAAAAAAACATCTTAAACATACAGTAGTGTGAAACTACAATTTTTTTTTAATTAATTTATTATACTAGTGTCCCCGTTGACGCATTAACAACGTGTTGTCTTTAGCGATGTACTTGATTTTCACTATATGAACATAGATGTTAAACCAAGGTAGTGTGTGTAACATTTATTTTATTAGTTTAATATACTTTTTATGCATTATTTAAAAAAATATTAGCACTCTGCACTTCTTCGCTATATAAACTATAAGTGTGCCAAGTTTGATGCACCCCCGTCCGCGTAATTTCGTAAAAAAGGGTACAAAGTATTTGCTTCACGTATTTATATAAAGATTTCAAATACCTACCTATCTAACTTCACCCATTATCTCTAGCGAGGTAGTCAAATTTCCGGAGCGCCAAACGCTACAGTCCCTGCATACCTCTTCCGCCTCGTCCACAGTCATTAGCCTCTATGCATTCCCTAACATTTCTAATATATTAATTATAATTTTCATACATAAAAAGATATCCAAAGGTTCCTTCACGTATTAACATAATGATCTATACATTCTTTATCTTAACTCATTCCATATTAATTTGTAATAAAACTTTCCGCTTTATTGCGTAACTAATTATCTTCTTATAAGTAATTATATATCGAAGTTTTTTTTAAATAAGGTCATACATTTGTATTCATTTATCTCTTTATGAAACATATATGGTAGGTATGGTAGTTAAAATGTATAGACATTACGAGGGTTGCAGATTCGATTACTGCTAATAGTTATAGTAATAATGTTTTCTTTTTTTTTTAACTTCACACTGTATCCCGCATATAGCAGTGAATTGAGGCATTGCATGCTGAGTGGCGGAACTGAATGTTAATTTCTTTTTTGTATGATATCTAGTCCTTCTGCTGTGTCTCCATTAAAAAGTAATTAAGATCTGACGAGTACTTTTTGAGTTATTAGTAATAATGTTACTTTACGCCTGTCGTGGCGCAGAGGCACTTTTCATTTCCTGGGTTTGGTAACAAGGCAAAACGTGGCGTTCACTTCCGTCACTCAGACGGAAAGTGGGGAACAGAGAGTCTTAACACTAGGTTCCCTCTGCCTACCCTGCTATATGCGGGATACAGCGTGAAGCTATGTATGTATGTATGTTACTTTTTAGTGCATTTTATTAGAAATTGGTTTCCTTTTATTGTTAAAAATCTTTTCTTTTTCTTTTAGCTTCACGCTGTATCCCGCACATAGCAGGGTAGGCAGAGTAACCTGTGAAACCTGAGAACCTAGTGTCAAGGCACTCCGTTCTCTTAATATTTCCGTTCCACACATATATTTTTTGCCTGCCGGTGGAAACGAGGTCCCAGTTTTACTGCAGCCCAAGCGAGCCTTTACGCGGGAGGCGTAACACCTAATTTCCGATAGGGTGTCACCGCCCTACCTAGTAGGCTGAGCTCGGCTCGAGCGAAGCAAAGCCCCCACAACGAACGAAGTACTCAAGCAGACGTCCGTGTCTCACCTGAGACGCCCTTGCGACTTCGTGAAATCTCTTTGTTGTCGCCTTTCCAAAGGTGGTCAAAGCCAAGGTCAGAGCTCTTCTAGCTCGGCCTCCACAAAATTCGCGTGACGCTGTGTAGAGGCCAACAGGACCAACAGCATACTACACATTAGATAAAAAAAAACATATATTTTTGATAAATCTTAATATTTCCATCAAAAGACCTCATTTTAGATATTATATAGGTAACTCAAATTCAAATTGTAAATAGCAAAACAAGAATTTGCCAGATCATTATGAAACCAGTCCACATAATGAACGATAATTTTCTTTGCAATTCGAAATATATTATTGCATAACGTTATTTAATAACCTCACCATAACACCTTTATAGTACAGTTAGGAACTGTTTAATTTTACGCGATGGTTACCGGTTCAATTGCCATTTCCGTAGTAATTACGGACAAATTAGGTTTTTCCATAGACAGTTTACATTTTTTTCAATAAAAATAAATATTTTTTAATAAATAAAAGATCTTTTTTTAATATTTTTTTGCTCAAGTAATTCTACTTTAATATTCGCAAGTTATTTCCAAATTTCGATTTTAAGTAATTATAAAAGTGTCAAGATACCCTGTTCTGCACTTACCGTCCGAATTCCAGCCATTACGTGTTAATTAGCGAAACTAAATGCCGCTTTGTCGAGATAGTAAAAATGTCATCTTTCCCTCGACTGTGATTAGAACCTACAAGCACGTTTACTGTGAAACCCTGTATCATTGCGCCAAATAGCATTCTAAAAAATTAGAGGATTGGTTACATATTAATGCTTAGTCTAAAACACGCTTTATACCTAATGAGGTAGTCGGAGACAACGATCACTACGGATCCTGCATACCTCTTTCGCCTCCACAGTCATTAACCTCTTCATGCATGCCCTCCGGGGGGTCCTAATGCCTTTTACGTGACCTTCCTCCAATATCATTGATACTGTTCTCGAAGGCCACATAATAATATTTCTAAATATTTTTTTAGCGTCACGAGGTAGAGACCTCGCATAGCAGGGAAGAGAAAACCTAGTGTCATGACACTCCGATCTCCACTTTTTGTCTGTTTCTAAATTAATATACTATCAATGAATACCGCTTTAAACGAGAGACATTTGTGACATGAGAACAAAAAAATAATACCTTAACCTTGAAATTCGTCTATTTAACTATAATATATACAAATTGTTTTGGTACATTAAGAAAACTTCTAAAAGTAAATTAGTATCGCCTAGACCAGGGCTTCTGAAGCTATAGGTCGGAACCCCAAATGGGGTCGCGTAGAAAAATTCTGGAGTAGAGATTTTAATGTCAAATATTTATATATATCCTTTTATAACATCTCTAGTTGACGGAATACAGTTGAATTGCAGCGTTTAGACACGCGAATTTGTTGAAGGTTTTGAGCTATCTCTACCGACAGCAGTAAACGATTGATCGCTATTATTTTTGTTAGATTTTTGTATGTTTCAAAAAATATTAATTTATTTTTCTTTTACATTTGTATGGGGTCGTCAAGAAACTCGCAATCATGAATGGTGTCGTGAATGACAAAAGTTTGAGAAGCCCTGGCTTAGACTAATGGTGCTAACTTTAATAATAATCTATTATATCGTGGGTTCAAGTCTTTGTAGGGGAAAGGTTAATTTCTTTACGTTGCCTTATGTTTACCGGGATAGTCAGTCAAGATAAGTCTCTTTCTAATAGCGGACCTAATGAATAAGCCCTTTTGGTAAGTTCAAGTTAGGTATTTATCAATAATTTTATATTAAAGAACCCTCACAGTCTACATCATATATCACGAGGAGTGTTCTGAGTAACTGATTGGAGTATCAATACCTATCTAACGTCACCTTAATTATTTAATTCGGTCCAGGGATTTAAAAGATACGAGCTAATAAAGAATATTACAAACATACATGATACGGGCGAGAAACATAACCCTCCTCTGACAGTCGGGTAAAAAAAATATTCTGGTATGGCATGAAATGAATATAACAGATTTCAATAAAAAAAAACGGACTACATACAACATTTCATCATATATTTGCTTTCATCATACATTTCTCTTATTTTAAACGCTTAATATTAAACAAATACTTATATAATATATATATATATATATATATATATATATATATATATATATATATATATATATATATATATATATATATATATATATATAAACATACATTAAATGTACATATAATAAGCCTTATTTTAACTTCGTTATTAATAATAATTTCGTTCGCCATTTTCCATCAAAAAAAAAATATTAAAATATAAAAAAACATCACGTGAAATTCAAACCTACTTACCATCATATAGTTAATCAAATAATTTATATCTTTATATATAAATTAAGCTAATTGAATTTAAATTATAATAAAAAAAATCACATAGCAATGCCATTTGTAAAAGCTGTTATATTTATTTCATATTTATCAACAATTTTAGAAAGAGAACTTAGTCTTACGACACTCCGTTCTTTATGTTTCATCCAAATCCAATAAATTTCGTTTTAAAGAGCGTAATTAAACGCTGCCTTGTCTTAACAGAGGGGGGGAAATAAAAATAATTTGCTTATAATCTTTCCCCAAAGTGGGAATCGAACCCACAACCAATCACGTTTACAGTCAAACGCTGTCCCACTACACCACTATGGGCTAGGTACTTAAATTTCTGTTAATTTAACACATAATATAATACTATCTCTTTCTAATTAGAACAGAAAGAAAGAGACAACAATATATTTAGTTAAGCCAATAGTGACACATTAATATAAAAAAAAACTACTCGTCAGATCTAAAATAAATTTAAATGGGACCACATCAGAAGCACTAGCTATCAAATGAAAAAAGAATCATCAAAATCGGTTCTTCCAATAAAAAGTTATATGGTAACACATAAAAAATACAGTCGGGTCAAAACATCCTTTTCTTGACGTTAACAACGTTAACAAAGGCATATAAATCTCATATTAGAAATAAATTCTACATACATACATACATACATACATACATACATACATAGCTTCACGCTGTATCCCGCATATAGCAGGGTAGGCAGAGGGAACCTAGTGTTAAGACACTCCGTTCCCCACTTTCCGCCGAATTGAGACATTACGTGCTGAGTGGCGGAAATCAACGCCGCGCTTTACCTTGTTACCAAACACAGGAAATGAAAAATTCCATTTCCTGGAGTGGGAATCGAACCCACAACCTGTCGCGTTTACAGTCGCACGCTTGTGCCTCTGCGCTACGACAGACGAATAAATTCTACTCTTCCATATATATATATATATATATATATATAATTTTTTAAATAATACATATTAATTACAATTTAATTATGTTATTTTAATTATTAATTTATTATAAATTACATTACGCCTCTCCCAACCAAACAAAAAACTGCTATTTACACTATGAAACTTGGTACAGATGTTCGGGACAGAGTGTACCAACATAACAAAATAAAAAAATCTGTGATAACTCGAAAGTACGTTGCCCGCCAAATTTAGAAAGAGTCACCTTACTTTTTGAACACACCTAGTATAGTTAAAATTTACATACAAAATCAATTAAATGTAACAATTAATAAATAACGAAATAACACAAATTCTTCATATTAAGTTCACTTATAAAAATATATTACTAATTGCTAAATTTAGCTTAACGCTTTATTTCACATCAGGGTAGACAAAGAGAACCCAGTGCCAAGACACTACGTTCTCTATTTTTCGACAGAAAACTAGATACCAACATGATTGCGTGACGGCACTCAACGCTGCGCTATGTCTCATCACAGCGGAGAAATGCAATATAATAGTTTAAAGCAATCAAAAATATTTTCCCTATTGACTGCCTAATGTCAGTCACAGTGAGTAAAGACATGTACACGTAGAATACTCCAATATGGGCTATGATCATGTCACCAGTGACCGTTCAGGGGTGAATATTTTTTCATAACAAATCTTCTCCTAATAATATCGAACTTTACATAAACATGTTATATCCAAAAAAACATAGTGTGTAGACATTAACGTATAAAAATTTGGACACAGCGCGACTCGATACCCGCATCACTTGAGAAACCGTCTAAGCGCTCTGACCACTAAGCCATGCTCGATATCCATTCATAAGCTGTATCCATGCTGTCATCCCACACATAGTCAGGGTAGTGAGAGGATAACCTGAGAACCAATAGTGTTAAGACACTCACGTTCTCTATATATAGACATATTCGAGTATAAATCCCCACGTACTGCTGAATCTGAGACATTCAAATTTCGTTAGTACATAGTCCTAAATACGATCCTTTCACCATAGTGCCACTGTCAACACTTTAAAACTTCAAAAAGTTATATCCAATTGGGTGCAGCCATTTTAAAACAATTATAAATATTTATTTAATAATAATAATAATAATAAATATCTAACAATACTTAAGTAACAGGGTTCCTTCTTGATAAAAAGTGTAATTTGGGCTTGTAGAGGTCAGAAGTGTCATATCTTTGCACTTGTGTGCGTTTGAATTTGCCATTTTGTGTTTGCGTTGTGTGTTCATAATTTTCAACAGATTTATCACTTGACGGACTGTTTGGAAGAGCTGGAAGGGAAAAATTATTTATACACCACACTTTTATTTAAAATAGTAATATATATATATTTTTTAACTTCACGCTGCAACCCGCATATAGCGGGGTGGGCAGAGGGAACCAGAGAACCTAGTGTTAAGACACTCCATTCTCTTTCAACAATTCCGTTCCCCACGTTCCGCCGAATTGAGGCATTGCGTGTTAAGTGGCGGAACTCAACGCCGCGCTTTGCCTTTTTACCAAACCCAAGAAATGAAAATAGTAATAATTGATGTGTACAGGTCCCATACATCCCATACAGGTTTCCATAGCAACGTATAAGTCACTTTCCACAAAAGCGCATGTCATAAATATGATAGTGTCAGTAATTTTAACGCCTGTCGTGGTGCAGAGGCACGAGCGTGCGGCTGTAAGCGCGACAGGTTGTGGGTTCGATTCCCACTCCAGACAATGGAATTTTTCATTTCCTGGGTTTGGTAATAAGGCAAAGTGCAGCGTTGAGTTCCGCCACTCAGCACGCAATGCCTCAATTAATTTTCCAAACCCTGAATGAAAACTTTTACTAAACTAAAGTTTTACATTTCCTGAAGTGGGAATTGAACCCAAAATCTGTCGCGTTTATTACGCTTGTGCCTCTACCTCTAATATCTCTAATATGTATTACTTTTTTATATAAAAAAAAAAATAACTTACGCGCTCGTTTCGGTCGCGGAAGTCCCACACGTTTGGCTTTACCCAAATATTTAGATCTAGTGTTATTTACTTTATTATCAGGTAATTCTTCATTTTCTGAAAAGTTGAAAATAATATATTTAATTATCTTTTCAAGTAGGCAGATTAATTTTAGTCCTAAACCCAAGATAAGCCTTAAGGACTAACGAAAAAAAAAAATGTCATGTCATATTTATAAATATCAACTCTATTCTATAATTTAGAATATAACTATGGTTTTAATATAGTATTATCCATAAAAGGTGAAAATATATAATATGCAAATGTATAAATAAAATAAATGACTAAATAAAAAAATGACAAATCAAATATTAAAAAAATTATTTAAATATTTTTGTAAAAAATTGATTATAGCGGAAATCGAACCCGCTAACTTTTCAAAACCGTCCAGAACCGAAGCCTAAATAAAAACATAATTTTATATAATCATTACCCAAATGGGAATCGAAATCACAAACAATTTGCCTACAGTCAGACGTTCCTTTTTGTCACGATTTTGATTTTCTACCTTAGAAAACGAAATAAAATAATAATATATTACCTGTGGTAGAAGTTATCTGTTCCGTACTCATTTTTCTTATCTTATTCGGAGTTAGCACGTGCCTATTATTATTTATACTTTCATCTGTCATTTTTCTTTTTAAATTACAATCGATATCGTTATCGATTTTCGATTCGTTAAAATAATCGATTGTCGGCATTTTACTCGGCGACGCGTTCACATTGCCCAATATTATTTCCATTATTTCCTGTCTCGATGTTTTGTTCACCATTTCCTCTAATTTTGCATCATAATCGCTTAATTCGAATGAACATTCCGATTTGTCAGGACTGAAAACACTAGATTTAAGACTTTCATCGTATTCGTTGTCTATGGGAAGAGATATTTCGTTTGACAGATTGACGTTTTTAATGACACTTCTAGTGTTGGGCAGTTTCAAGAAACCGTTTTTGTGGTACGTCACTATTTCGAAGTCCCCAAATTTCTTAGATTCATCGCGTATTAAATTCTCTTCGTAAGAATCGCAATTAATTAAATACAATTTGTTAGATGTTTTCGTGTATTTTTATAAATTTGTAAATTTATCCTTCCAGTTCAGCGTTATACTTTTCGTGTTCTGCGAAATAGTGTAATTTAGTTTCATTATCTTTTATGTCTATTTCTTTATTAGATTCATTATTTTTGTTATGTACTGTTTTTGGATTATCGTTTAATTCTTCACTTTCAACTAGACAATTCTTCAGCGACGATCGTAATTTCAAATTCTGTTTTAATTTCTACACGATCATCAGAATCGGAGACTTCATTAGAATCTTCAGTTTTATTATCTATATTTAATTCTTTAGTTTCTGTGTCAGCTTCTTTATGACTTTTTTGATTATTATCGTCACTATTTTCACTATTTTCTTTGCATAGTTCTTCAGACTTTTCCTCCATTTGCCGATGCTTTCTCTCCACTTCTATAGTAGCGTCGTTTAAAACGTTTAACAGTTGTTTGTTTGTGTAATGTGTCTCTTGTGGATATTCTTGTTTCAAAGCATCTTCAATATCTTGATTTTGTCCTGAATTTGTAATGCAAGCAAATTCCAATTCAGGGCCTGGTATACTGGAGTACACTTGACTCAAGCTCGGTCTAACATTTGCTTGAAATTCTAATAGTAACACTGCTTCTTGATTCATCCTCTTCTGTTCTTCATCTAAGAATTTTCGCATTTTCATTAAACGTTTAGCTTCTTCCAAGTTTGCTGCAAATTTAGGTTTCTTTATAGTTATGTCTGGTACGAAAGGCAATCTTGGGGGCGAAACTACTGGCTGTTCCAAATGACTTTCAATTCTCACAGGATTGTTTTGTATTTCATTATTAGCAGCATGTTCATGTATTACATTTTCCTTATCGCTAGGACTGGTCGAGTCTCCGCTAGTTGACGTGCTCTCTGATTTCGAACTGCTTTTGCTATCTTTCTTATTTCCCGAAGACTTCGAAGCCGATGGCTGATGCGACCCTTTGGAGGAGGAGCTTCCATCGTTTGAATCCCTGTCAGTGGAACGCCTATTTGGATTGTTCCTACCAGACAGACTGTAATGATCATCAGATTCTTTTTTACTTTTTTTATTTTTTTCTTTGTCGTCGTGTCTATGTTTGCTGCTTTTGTCGTTTTTGCTGCTGCTGCTACTGCTGCCTTTTCTATCTTTATCTGATCTATGTGAACTGGACTTTGTATCCTTCGGCTTGTCCATACTCTTATCTGATTTATCTTTATCTTTTTGACTAGACGAGGACGATGATTTCTTTTCATCTGAATGTTTGCTGCTAGAGTGCTTGTGACTTGAACTAGAGCTTGAACTTTTATGTGATTTAGAATCTTTATGGCTTGACTTGTGAGAACTTCTGTGACGCGATGAGTCTCTACTACTGTCTTTACTGTCTTTCTTGTCCCTATCACTTCTGTCCCTAGATCTGTCTTTGTCACTTGATTTAGATTTACTTTCATCTTTGGATGATTTGCTTTTATCATATTTGCTATCTCTTGAACTCGATTGTTTCGAGTCTGATCGTTTATCTTTACTGCTTGAATGTTTGTGAGAATCTCTGGACCGATGTGAACTTTTGTGGCTACTTTTCTTTTCATCTGGCTTTCGTTCCTTTTTAGAATCTTCCGAATTATTTTGAATTTCCGTCACTTTTTCTAAGTTGGCTTTACTGTTTGCGTCGCTTTCGTAATCTATTTGCAAGTTATTGCTGTTGGAACTATCTTCATAGAGAGGTGTATTGAAATTGTTTATATTGGCTTGATTATTGAATTGATAGGATAACTTATCTTCAGCTTCTTTTTTCTCTACAGTAACTGTTTCTGGTTCTGTATTATTTTCTGGTGACTTAGCATCAATCGCAAATTTGAATGAACTTGGCTCTTTCTTTTCATCTTCTTTGAATTCGATATCATTTTCGAAACCTTGTTGGGCATCACAAGAATTTTCATTATTAAAATTCCTTATTGGTGTCAATGGTGACATGTTCCTCCTAAGTGAAGAATCTGAGCTTGAGTCATCATCATCACTGTTTATAGGCTTGAAGTATTTGTCTTTTTCCTCTTTGTTGTTATCTTGTGGCAATGGTATATCCTTAGATATTATAGGTTCTTTTGGCAATTCAATCGTTTCTAATTCGACTTTCAGAGGACTGTTATCAGGAGAAGGTATGTTTTCAGGTTTTATCTCCTCCGCGGGTAAAGGAATATTACTTTTGTCATTCGAATTTGAATCGTTATTGGGTTGAACTTCAGTGGGTGCTTCATCTTTTGGTATGTCTATATTATTTTCAATTTTAGGTTTATCTTCTTCTATATCCATTCTGGTATCTTCTGGAGTATTATCGATTTCCATGTCTTCATTTTTGTCGTCGTTACTTTTCACCGAACCGGGGCTTACAGCTTCAAGGTCGGTTGGTAAAAGGTCTTCAACTTTGCCATTAGATGTTTCTGCGGCAACTGTTTTCTTTCTTGCAATACCTAAGTAATTGTAAACTAAATCTTCAACTTTTGGTATGAAAACTGATGCCACTTTTGGATTTACCACCTGATCTACTATTCTCTCTACACCTTGTTCTAAGTAGTTGCCACTGAAAAATATTTAGATTTGTTTAAAATATATAACATATTAAAATATTTATTTATTTATGCACAAAGATAAATTATTAATATCATATCTTCAAGCTTTATGCCGCATAGCAGGATCAGACCTTCTGTTTACCACTTTCTGCTCAAACTTGCAGAAAAAAGAAAATAATTTAAATATAATTATTCCTAAGCTGGGATTGAACCCACAATCAATGCATTTACAGTCATAGACTGTCCCACTGCGCCACAATATCATCAATAAAATCAATAGTATCATAATTCATCATATCAAATCAAATGACAAAATTTTTTTATTCAAATAGACTATTACAAGCACTTATGAATCGTCAATTTACAAAAGATGTTAGGAGTGTCAGTCTGCTAAGAAGAGCCAGCAAGAAACTCAACAGTTGCTCTTTTCAAATAAAATTTTACAATAAATTTACAGCAACGATAAGTCTTCTGAGCGAGCATCAAAAGCATTTAATTCCACACATTAACATCTCTATAGTATTTTTGGACAGAATAATATACTTTCCTTAATGATATATTTTTAATCATGTTTAATAAAAAAAAAGTATTTATATTAAATATCAAAAAATAATTATAAGTATACATACTCTAAAATATGCTTCCTTAGTTTTTCTCTCAACTGATTTTTGTTTAGATCTGGTTGCCATGTCTGTCTTGACAGAAAAGTGGAAACTGAGTTTTCAACTCTTTGCCGTAGATTTTGGTAAGCTGGTCTTGTGTCAACATCTGCTATGCATTCTTTACGGAACTGAAGAATTAAGATTTTAATAATCAAGAAAATCAACTTGAAATAAGATGCAACAGGTTGTGGGTCCGATTCCCACTCCTGGAAATGGAATTTTTCGTTTCCTGGGTTTGATTATAATGCAAAGAGCGGCGTTGAGTTCCGCCACTCAGCACGCAATGCCTCAATTCGGTGGAAAGTGGGGAACGGAGTGTCTTAACACTAGGTTCCCTCTGCCTACCCTGTTATATGCGGGATACAGCGTGAAGCTGTGTATGTATGACTAAGAAGTAAAATTATTACAAATAACTCAAAAAGCACTAGTCAGATCTTAACTAAAATTAGATTGGACAGGCGTACCACTAGCTCTCACATAAAAAAGGATAATCAAAATTGATTAACCCAGTAAAAAGTTAAACAGTAATTCAAAAAATATAATTTAGAGCTTTCTCCTTAATTGAAATGGTTATAAAAGTAGCTTCGTGCTTTCACCCATTTGTTAAAGTAGGCAGAGTGAACCTGAGTGTCAAGGCACTTCATGCTATCAATATTGCATGTTGAGTGATGGATCTCAATGTACTGCTTTATCTTATCAGTGCAGATATAAAAATAATTCAGTCTCACAGCCATACAATGACTTACTATACATACATATAATTTGTATGAAGAAACAATTTTCTTTAACACACAGCAAAATGACACAAAACAAAAATTATTACCATTTGGAAATGACTGATTCAAAAGAAATAATAATATTATTACATGAAGAAAAAACTTTGAACCTCTTCTTATCAGAAACATACATGCATGTAGTTTATCTAATATTCTTTATAATAGTGTATAAGAATTATAAAGAATATTAGATACAAGAAAAAGAAGAATTATAAAGAATATTACTTAAAGAAATATTACATATACTTGTGTTTAACTTACACTTTTGAATAAAGTAATAAATAATATTATATAACCATAGTGGGGAACAGTTTTGTTGTAAGAGAACGGAGTGTCTTAACACTAGGTTCTCAGGTTCCCTCTGCCTACCCTGCTATATGCGGGATATAGCGTGAAGTTAAATATATATATATATATATATATATATATATATATATATATATATATATATATAACCATACCGTTTGGCACTCCATTCTCTCTGACTACCCCGCTAGCCATAAAGCGTGAAGTTAGGTGGGTATATAATAGTAATGTTATGATAAATACACTTCAGCAATGCAAATGTACATAAACATTATAAAGATCTATAAACATATCAACACCTCCTATGTAAATATCAGAACTTTTCTTTTCCAATTTTACAATAAAACTAGATACAGACTTGTATGTAGATTTCAAACTAAATTAATTGCTCACAAAGAGATGTGACAATTTGCACAATACTTGTAATTTTGAAATTTTGTGTCTAATAATGCTTACTAATATTATAAATGCGAAAGTAACTCTGTCTATCTGTCTGTTACACTTTCACGCCTAAACCACTGAACCAATTTTGATGAAATTCGGTATGAAGATAGAACTAAGCTTGGAAAAGGACATAGGATACTTTTTATCGCTTAAAAAAATGATAGAGGTGGTTGAAATAGGGATGAAAGTTTGTATGGAAGTTCCTTATTGTTAAACATACAATCATGTAAGATTGTTTAACTGTTTATAACTTTGACTCATAAACCACTTAACCAATTTTGACAAATAGTCTAGACCTTGAGAAAGACTATAGGATACTCCTTATCATATCGCGCGATATAACTAAATTTCACGCGGGCGAAGCCGCGGGCGGAAAGCTAGTAAATAAATAAAATAACCAAAAATTAAATAATATAATTTTCTATATTTTTTAGTATAATTCAATTATTTAATTAAAGCTGCCTCTAAATTTGATTTTTGACTATCCACTTTCAACTTTGTAAATTATGCATATTGTATATATTTATTTACTACTACTGGTATCTTTGAATAGACAAACAAAAATCAGTTTTAAGTCTCTTTCATTGTTTTTCATAACATTTTTCATTTTAGGATATATAACAATTTAGAGTTGTTCAATGAAAATTTTTGAAATTTTTGACATGTAATTAAAAGTCATGTTAAACATTTGTGTCATAATATCTTATTTTTAAGTGCCATGATTAAAGAATGAAACTGAACTCTTATTTTTACCAATCAACCTCTCAACTACATTACCCAAAATCCAATATAATTAAAAAAATATATAATTACTATTAATAAATAATAATTATAATTATAATTTAACCTAATCTAATTTGGCAAGAAAATGAAAATATTTATATATAAACATTTTCCTTAGTGGAATGTAAGTTCAATATCATCTATCTAAGCCATAATAAAAAATTATAACAATTTATTTTTCGTTTTATAATTTTTTACACCATTAAGCATATATTTATTTATATATAACACAATTATAAATACAAAATTATGTAAAATAAGTCACTTTTTAACCTAAGCTATAATATTTCTAACATTAGAGTTACAGGTCATGTTAGATTTATTGACTCTGCTATTTCACATGAAAATTATGTAAAGTACAAGAAAGAGTATTAATTATACATTCAGTAATCACATATCTCAACTTGACCAAAGTATGAACTAATTTAGCATATAAAAGGGCATCTCTAACAAATATATGATTTTTATTAAGTCGTTCTCTTGAACATTAAGTTCAATATCATAATTAATATGCCAAGACAAAAATGGTGGAGAATGTAAATTTATATGAAGTAGATATCATATTAATAAATACATAAAATGTTAGAATAATATTTAAAACCGTATAAACAAAATTTTCAACAAAAATATATTTCTTACCTGATCGAAAATTCCTTTAGATTTTAATTCATAAACTAATTGATCTACTAAGCGAGGATCTCCCGGCATATACTGCAAGTGAGCCATTTTAAAAATATATGTATATAATATATAAAGTAATTACTTATAACTAATTATTTATTTCAGTTTTAATATATTTAATTGAAAGTTATAATTATTTAAACAAAATGCATGAAATCAAAATACTTCTTGACAATTATTTGTCAATGACAACCAAATCAATGTTCTTTTTTTTTCAATATTCTATACATTGTTGGCATTGAAGTATTGACAAACAGCCAAACTATTGTTATGACTTTTTTATGCAGTACTTATTTTGAAAATCTAGTTGAAAATTATTCAAGACACATAAAACGTACTAAGATTTGAACTAGCTTAATTAATTAAATACGTTAAAATTACGCTACATCGCAATTCCTAAAGTTGTCCGTTCAAAGATAAACTATAAAATATTAATATATGCGAATAAACATTAAAAAAATTAAAAATCTCAAATAAAATAAACAATTTATAAAATGCTTATAGCTTCCGAACGACTGAACCAAATTGCTTAAGTAATTATATTACGAAAATGTCAATTTAAAAAAAAATATAGACTACCTTGAATTCACCGAAAACATTAGTCTTCTTTATCCACGACTTCAAAAAAATATGACGGTACGAAATTCACAGAATCAATTATTATATAATAGAATTTATTTAGCCATTTTTATTCCTAAAAATATTTTATGTTATTCAAGCATTTTGACAAAACTATAAGAATGATGAATCAGGCAACAAATAAAATAAACGTCAAACATTTAAATTTGAATTAAACGAATCTTCAATCTACTGTAAATACTATTATATATTTAATAAAAAGATGGAAATCAACGGGGAAGTACAAAACTTATGCACTTTCATCGAAAGCAGAGAGAATCTCGAACAAAAAGCCTTTGGTAAGTTTCATTTTAAATATATTGTAATTTAAGCGCATATAATAGGACATTTCTATGTTATGACATTTGAGATACTTCTGTCATCCAATTCCATAGATTTAATGGTTATATTTTGAATATTATAACCTAATTTAATGAACTCTAAACTAAGTCATAATTGTTAAATTAAAATGAATAAATTATGCACATATACTATAAAAGAAATACATAAATCCTTCCGTGATAAGCTCTTAACGCCAACAAGTTTCGCCGATTTATGCATTCAGAGAGCAAAACAAACGAACGAATTAAACGCATTTATATGTCTAACTGATGAAATAGCAGAAAATCATGCGATTGATAGTGAAAAACGAGTGTACATCGACAAGAAAACAAAACCTTTAGAAGGAATAACAGTCGCCATTAAAGATAATTTTTGCACAAAAAATATACCCACGACTTGTGCATCGAATATGTTGAAAAATTTCGTGCCGACTTACGATGCAACGGTATATTCACGACTTATTGAGAACGGAGCCTGTTTAGTTGGTAAAACTAATTTAGATGAATTTGCAATGGGAGCAGGGACAGTGGATTCAATTTTTGGTCCTACTCGTAACCCTTGGTGTTATAATGAAGACTGGAGGATATCTGGTGGTAGTTCTGGGGGTAGTGCAGTCGCTGTAGCCACTGGTTCTTGTGTGGCCGCCATAGGCTCAGATACTGGTGGCTCAACAAGAAACCCAGCAGCTTTATGTGGAGTGGTGGGACTGAAACCCACATATGGCCTGGTTTCACGATATGGTCTCATACCTTTAGTAAATTCAATGGATGTGCCAGGACTTTTAGCAAGAAATATTGATGATTTATCTATGATACTCAATTGTGTTGCGGGTCCAGATATTTTAGATTCAACAACAATAAAAAAAGAATTTAAGCCTATAGATGTTAAAGATGACTTTGATTTAACAAATATTAAAATCGGTATTCCTAAAGAGTATCACTGTAGTGGTATGAGTGAAGAAGTGTTAAACATATGGCGGGAAGTGGCAGATTTATTAGAAAAAGAAAAATGTCAAATTAGCTCAGTCTCTCTACCCCACACATCAGTTTCCATCGCTGTATATTCAATTTTAAATCAATGTGAAGTGGCAAGTAACATGGCTAGGTATGACAGCCTAGAATATGGTTTACGAACATCAGATGACTATTCTACAGAGGAGCTATATGCTTCAACACGCAGTGCAGGCTTCAATGATGTTGTCAGATCAAGAATATTCGCTGGCAACTACTTTTTGCTAACAAGAAACCATGAAAAGTATTTTTTGAAAGCGTTAAAATTGAGAAGATTGATCGCAAATGATTTTAATAATGTATTTTTGGGGGATAATTGTGTAGATTTATTATTAACTCCTACTACATTGAGTGATGCACCATTATATAATGATTTTGTGTCTAAGAATAATAGAGATCAGTGTGCGTTCCAAGATTACTGCACTCAGCCGTCCAACATGGCTGGTATACCAGCATTATCAATACCAATTAAATTATCAAAAAATAAAATGCCGTTATCCTTGCAATTAATGGGCCCATCTTTATCAGAAGAATTGTTACTCAATGTGGCAAAGAAAATTGAAAGCTTAGTTCAGTTTCCTAGTCTTAAGGTTGAATGAGCTGATTAGTCATTTTGGTGGTAGGAGGTTAGGTCTGTTTGGCTCGCGACCACTATCATGTCAAGGAACGAACCGCCAAATATCTTATGTTGTGTTCGGTTCGATGGCATATGGCCGAACTTTCACCTTTCCACTATCTTTCCCAAAATCTGGTAGTTCGATAGCGGACTACTACATTATCCTCCCTTCTATCCGTATCCTCTAGGTTGGCAACGCATCTAGAACATCTCTGGTGTTGTAGATGGTCATGGAACAAAGTAGCCACTTACCATCAGGTGGTCCTTTGCTCGTTTGCCATCCGTTATCTAAAAAAAAAAAATAGTTTAATTAGTAAGTTGTTTAAATAAAATTTAGTTTTTAAATTTGTTTGTATTTTTATAAGTACTATTAGATACTATTTATTCTATGGTTAAAATTACATAAAACTTTATAAATTGTAGCCTATGAGTTATTCAATTATGAGTAAAGATTTTCTCACAAACTTTTAACTTTATAATGTCAGAAGGTTTATATATCTTTCAATCCTATGATATGTTTAGAAACAAGAAACAAATGCTATCTTAGTATATAGTCTGTATATGTCTAAATACTTCAGACATATATGACAGACAGAAATGGTTTTAAAAGTGTTTATTTTTCTAGCTATAGTTTTAAATATAATATTTAAACATTTTGGTGGAAGTTTTTTATCTTTCCACCCATCCTTTCCCCAAAATTTGGTGGTTCCGATGTAGACTACTACATTGTCTTCCTCTTCCATCTGTAACTTAGAGGTTGGCAACGCATCTACAACGTCTCTGGTGTTGTAAATGTTCATGGGCAGAAGGCCACTTACCATCAGGTGGTCGTTCAGATCTTTTGTCATCCGTTATCCATAAAAATGGCGTGACGGAAATCAACACCTCAGCCTCAACCTTGAGAATCAGACACAACTCACTGTCACACTGCGCCACAATATATATATTTCTTAATTGCCATTAAATTAAAGATTCAATTATGAAATACACATTATTTTTATTTACAGCGTCTCTAACAAGCAGAAATACTAAAAAAACTGAACGTCTCAATAGAAAATCCACCACAAAAATGTCAAAATTTGTTAGAACAAACTGTTGAAAATCAAAAACTATTAGAAATGGATAATTTAGAAGCGACCACCATAAGTTTATATCGTTTGTAAAAGAAGTACAAATAAAACTACAAGACGATTATGAAATTTTGAAATTAAAACAAAAAATGTACAATTACAAATGAAAATTGATAGAAACAAGAAGTTTTGGATAGTTGAGATTAAATTGTAACAATTCTAAGCAAATGTTGTTAAATCGAACCCCGAACCCTGAAAATATACATGACAATATGAGACAGTTGAAGCAAAAACTTTATTAAATATATATAAGAAGATTATAAATAAGGCTAATCATTAATATATAATATTTTTGTTTTTTTTTAGCTTTTACGCTGTATTCCGCACATAGATTGGGTAAGCAGAGAAGAGAACCATTAAACGGAGAAATGAATATAATTTAAATATAATTTCCTTGGTGAGAATCAGACATAACCTATATTATAATTATATTTAGTAAGGCTGTATTGATAAAGAAAAATTGATAAAGATAAACAATTTCTCTCTGACTACCCCGTTATCCTATGAAACTATTTTTAATATATATTTATATATATATATATATATATATATATATATATATATATATATATATATTTTCTTTTCAGATAAATACTAGCACTATCAATACCAGATACAATATTACCAAAGAGTTTAACCTCTCAAATAACAACTCTCCTCTCTCTCCGTGAGGAAGCGTCCAATCTCAAACTTAGAGCTGATGACGTCATACTTGTTAATGAAGCGCGTCAAGTGTTCAGTACGCTGAGGAGATAGGGGTTCGAATCTAATTTTGGGGAGACATTTAAATAAGTTTTATTTTTAATTTTATAATTAATTAAAGAATGATATTTTAAATTTGCTTTATTTATATACTTATATGTAAAAGGACAGGGATGAGATACCTTTTTTAGAATTTTGATATTTGAATTTTGCAATTATATTTTTTTTTTCATTACAAAAACATGGATATTAATGACAGTTAACACATCAGCGGAAATATATGCATAATATAAATAATCAAAATATGAAAGGGCCGCGGATTGCTTACCCCTGTAAAGCGATAGATTTTAGCTTATTAAGATGCGGCGTTGAGTTCCGCCACTGCCCCAATCTGGCGGAAAGTGGGGAACGGAATTGTTGAAAGAGAACGGAGTGTCTTAACACTAGATTCTCTGGTTCCCTCTGCATACCCTGCTATATGCGGGATACAGAGTGAAGTTAAAAAAAAATCAAGTATTAAGAAATAAAGAATATATATATTAAATAAAAAATATAATAAATATTATTAAATAAATAAATGTCAACACATGACATGACATATTGTTTCATATTTTCTTTCACTTCTGCTTTTAATTATTTTTTTAACTTCACACTGTATCTCGCATATAACAGGGTAGGCAGAAGGAATCTGAGAACTTAGTGTTGAGACACTTCGTTCCCCACTTTTCGCCTTTAATTTTCTTTAATTCAGGCATTGCGTGTTGAGTGGCGGAACTAAACGCCGCGATTTGCCTAGTTACCAAACCCAGGAAATGAAAATATTAGTATTTTCATTTCCTGAAGTGGGAATCGAAACCCACAACCTGTCGCGTTTACGCACGCTTGTGCCTCTGCGCCACGACAGGCTTTAATAAAAACATTTTTATATGAATTAAATATATCACTAAGTCATTAGGGATTTTCCCACAAAAGGTGTATGAAGATAAAAAAATCATACTTATTTGATTATTAATATTAAATAATAATTTATTGATTATTATGTTCAGTTTTGAGTTCATTTCCTTCATTGATACACGGCCAAGTGCATGTTGAAAGTACTCGTGCTGTAACATAAAGACATACATTTTTATACTTACAATATATTTATAGTGTACGGAGTGTCTTTAACACTAGGTTCTCAAGTTCCCTCTGCCTACCATACCATATGCGGGATACAACTGTACACACGTTTGGTAGTGGGTTCGATTCCCACTTGGAGGAATCCATATATAAATACGTAAAGGAAAAATTTAAATCACGCGGACGGAGGAGCATGAAACTTGGCACACTTATAGTTTATATAGAGAAGGAGTGTACAATGATTATATTTTCTAAAAATAATGCAAAGAAAGTTAAAGGTATCTATTAGCAACACAGTAGGTTTTAATGAATCCTTCACTGTAAAAAGCGTCATTCTGTGGAACGATCTACCGTATCATATCCGACATTCTAAATCGCTCAGTATTTTCAAAAATTCCTTGAAACGTTACTATTTGGCTACTCAAAAGAATATATAAAATATTTATATATACACATTATTTATGTATATATATATTTATATATTTGTTGTATATATATGTATGTGTATGTGTGTGTGTATATATATGTATATGTGTGTGTGTATATATGTATATATATATATATATAT
>JAKGSA010000620.1:6639-49221 GCA_033558755.1 Philaethria dido
ATGGGTGGGAAAGGGGAAAACCTGGCTTACATGCCATCGAACCGGAACACATCATAAGATATTTGGCGGTTCGTCTTTGACATGATAGTGGTCGCGAGCCAGACGGAGGACGAACCTCCTACCACCAAACAAAACATAACATTTTCACTAAGGTCTTTGATTTTCGCAATTTTTACACATATTAAATGAAACTTTTCAACCGTAATAATCTAGAATATTTTAGTATTCGGGAATACATTTCTGGATACCTGACGTTACGAATACGTTACAGTAGTCCGTGGTCACAAGTAGACAGACTACCTGTTAATCCGGTCGAAATTATTTTATTTAATAGCATATTTTTTATTTTTATTTAAGATTTTATTTTAAGATTATTCCCTTTCCCATCCATCCTTTCTTCAAAATGTGGTGGTTCTGATAGTGGACTTCTACATTGTCCCCCCTTCCATCTGTATCCTCTAGGTTGGCAACGCATCTACAACATCTCTGGTGTTGTAGATGTCTATGGGCGAAGGTAACCACTTACCATCAGGTGGTCCTTCTGCTCGTTTGCCGTCCGTTATCAATAAAAAAAAAAAAAAAAAAAAATATTTAAGAATCACACAGTATGTACTTTTTTAAAATAAAAAATTGTACACATACAATTAAAATATATTAAGAATTACAAATAAAATAAAAAGTTACCACTAAAACATAAAAATTAAAAAAAAAAACAGCTCAACAAACTTACTCAGTCCAATCACTGTTAGGTGGTATATCCACAATAATATTCCCAGTTTCATCTTGCACGGCAATGGAATCCGCTACCACTGAGGTCAGTGAGTTGACTCTCTGCATTACCGCTATGAGAGAGTTTGAGAGTGACGCTATACATGCTTTACCAGCGTCGATTAGGTTGAATGGTACTGTTAATTATTTAAAAAAATATTTATACATAAAAAAAATTTTTTTACTCATGAAAAAAATACATATATGTAAAACATATAACTAAAAATGGATGCCCTGAAAACAAAATTGATTTATAAACTTATTCGAGGTACAAGCGTGCGACTGTAAACGCGACAAATTGTGGGTTCGATTCCCACTCCATTCACAAATTAGCCATAGAAGATTAGTATTAAGACACTCCATTCTCTTTACGATTTCCGTTCCCCACATTCCGCTGAAATGAGGCATTGCGTGCTGAGTGGCGGAACTCAACGCCCCACTTTGCCTTGTTACTAGAGCGAGGAAATGAAAATACGAAATATTATTTAATATATTCATTTTCTGGAGTGGGAATCGAACCCACATCCTGTCACGTTTACAGCTTGTTGCTCTTGTTGCTCGCTTGTGCCTCTGCGCCACGACAGGCTTCAAATAGTTATTTATTATTGTAATATTTTCAAAACATACTCACAATCCGGTATCCCCTCGCCTCCCTTTTTACAATCTCTGTTAAACAATCTTACACCGGATGTTATTCGCATTAATTCATTCAACTGCACCACCTTTTCCGATCTCGGTAAAGCTACGAACACTTTGAGGTCGTCCATGGAAAAAACACTTTCGAGAGCTGCCATACCTTCTTTTAGGGTCTAAAATTGATATATATTATTACTACCGGTATCCCGCGAAAAATATTTTTATTTATTTATTTATTTATTGGTTTATTGGTTTATCACATAAGTACAGTTACAATATATATAAAATACAATTACACTTTAAAAAAAAAACATTTTTAGAAGAATACAGTAACCGTACATATGTATGTTACGATAAACACCACATGCAATATTAATGTGAGAGAAAATAACATATAAACGAAAGGGATTATCGTTCATAAATTTACAAAACTGCTAAAAATTTTACACAACAAAAATAGCCAAAAAAATAGAATATAAATAACTAAAACTAAGTTACATGATATGAGTTTTTATAAATTGAAAATTTAGTCTGGGTAGCAGAAATTTGTAAGAACGTATGGGTTAGTGGTCGGAGTGCTTGGACGGTTTCCAAGAGGCGCAGGTTCGAGTCCCGCTTGCGCTACAGTTACACGAATAGGTGGACAAAATAATATAAAAAGAATAGACAAAATAATTTAAATCTTAATTTCGACAGAAAATTGCCTCTTTCTCCCCGAAATTAAGACATTGCATAATACAAAACGCGGCGTTAAGTTTCGCCACACAAAATTAAAATTCAGACAAATACTAGAGAATAGGTTCTTATTGCTCCTCCCTTCTCTTGAAAAGAAGTAAATTGCACTTTCCCTCTGAAATCCAGACATTGCAATATGAAAATCAAAATGGAAATATCCTTAATTCAAACAGGCTATTATTACAAGCACTTTTGAATGGTCAATTTACAAAAGGATGTCAGTTTTGTCAGACCTACCGGAAGCTACCACCGGCTCGAAATGCAGTTCTGCTGAGAAGAGCCGGCAAGAAACTCACGCATACAACATGCGGCGTTGAGTTCCGCCACATAACACACATAGGCTTTAGAATTCAGACGTAAATAAAGAACTATCTCATATCAAAGCTATAAAACCATACATACAACAATAGATCCAGGATTTCCGAGGCCACTTGACAGAATAATATAAATAGATATTTTTCTAAACAACTTCTTGAACCCGGCCTCGTCTTCCAACTCCGGGTCCTCCTCCAGTATCTCGTTTATGAGAGGCCTGAGACACTCATCTATTGAACTTAAGTGCTTTTCTATGAGGTTCTGTAACTTGTCGTAACTTGTTTTCATTGTAAATTGCATTTTTAATGTGTTTATTGATGTTTCACTTCCTGTATAGAATAATAGTTATCTTAAAAAAGTAACTTCACGCTCCATATCATATAGCAGGGTCATATATCAGAGTGAACCTAGCAGGATACGCCGTTCCCCAATTTTTACCCGAATTCAAGGTATTGCGTGCTAAGTAGCGGAACTAAAAACCGTGATTTTCTTACCACAGTGAAGTGATAACTATCTAATGTAAATGTATTTTTGGCCTCACGCTTTATCTCTCAGCATAAATGGATCTAGTGTCAAGACACTCCGTTCTCTCCGTGTCACCTGTATTCTAATCATTACATACTAAGTGGAGGAACTCGACATCGCACTTCGACATGTCTTCTTCTAATGGAAATAATGTATACGAGACATTGCGTGTTATGAGGCCTAAGTCTCGCGCTACCTTATCTTATTGTCACTGCTTGACATGAAAATAATATAAATAAACAATCCCTTGAGTGGGAAATCGAACTCACAACCAATTGCATTTACAGTCAGTGCTCCACTGCGCCGTAATGACCTCATATTAACATTAATTATATTGTTAATATATTAAGGTGAACAGCGGGAACAGTAGGCACGAAAAGAACACTCCGTTTTTCCGTTCTCCACTTTCCGCGGAATTTACGTTAGATTCACTGGTTTCCCCTGCCTACATATATATGGGGGATGCAGCATGAAGTTAAAAAAATAGAATAATATAGTTTTTATTAGTACTCACGTGTAAGCATATCAACACAATCATTGACAAAGAACTCTAAATTATTTCTATTTATAGTCTTCGTAAACAATCTTCCATATTTAGGGTTTAACAAAAGTAATTCAATCAAATAAACGACAAAGTCCGTATCAACTATTATGCTTTGCGCGTGACAATTCCTTGTTATTTCATTCGCCATGTTCTTTATAACGTTTTCGTTGCACGCCATTTTATGATAAATAATTAAATAATTAATATAAAAAATATTTTAAATTAATTAAATAAAACTATGAAATTCGAGTAAATGTGATTTAGAAATGCGCTTTGTCAATGTTGCTATGGCCACGACATATTAATTTTGCCGCCATTTTAGTTGAAGTAACAGATTAAAAATAAAATAAAGTATTCGTTATACTAGCTGTTACCCGCGGCTTCGCTCGCGTGATCATTGTCAACCCATACATGCTTTAGTGCGTATATGCGTTCTTTTGAAGACTTTGTAGTAGATAGATAATAATGTTTTAAATATTTTACTCTAGTAAAAAGTATCTTTTACTTTTAAATACCTCTAAGAATATGTGTACGAAGTTAGTACATGTTAGTACAATTGGTAGAGAATTGGCGTGAAAGCGTAACAATTTTTCATTCACATTTATATTAGAAGGCATTTGATTCATTAACAAAATTTTGCAACACAATTTAATTAGCTTCTTGTTCTTCTTCTTCTAGCCCTTGTCCCATTATTTGGGGTCGGGTCTCTTTGCTTTTCTGCGCCAAGACTTGCGATCTTGGATTGTCGGTTCAGTCAATTGGGCTTGATCATCCGCTTCATCATATTCGCATTCGCGTCGCATGAGGGGTACGCCCTAGTATTTTTACCCGGTTTCATAGTCTTGTGCTTTCATGTAAGGAGAAAATGTTTTGGCTCTTAATTTTACGGCCGGTTGCCACCTGAGACCAATGCAGTAACTCTTTTAAAGAGGCTGCAGCATTTACTATGGGAAATAAATTAAGTTTGATTCGCTTCTTGTTAACCAATATAAAAAAAAATTGCACACATGTCCAGATCCCAATCGGAATCTCTTCTTGAAAAGATGGGATAGTAAAAAAACCACATAGATCGAAAGTCTTTTATTAGCCTATAAGTCCCTCTGGGCTGACAACCTTTTAACCTAGCGCACTAGATTCACATACATACTTATTATATAATAGACAATACTTTTAATTCAATTCAAAATAAAAATAATTCCAATGATTTTGTCAATACAAATTTCAATATAAATTCATAATTCCCAAAGATAAAACGGTCACCCATCATAATGCGGTCACTATTAAATTGCTTAACCATAGATATTTAATATGTCCATTAAAGAAATGCTTTATTGAGATTATAATTAGACATTAGTTATTAGTTTAGTCAACTTTAATATATAAAATAAAAAAAAAATATAAAAAATAATGATTCTTTGAAAATATACATATGTATATCTATTTTTTGGATTAAAAAAAAAAAGAAAAAAAGTTAACTAAACCAAAACGTAAAATAGAAACTATAAATCTAGAAGAACACAATCAAAACCAGATTAAAAAAGCTGCGGCAAGAGATCATGTACAGTCAATTAACAAAATTGTATGAATCATCTTATACTATAATAATTGCATATTTCATTTATATTATAAACTTTCTACTTTATATATATTAGCAAATATGTTTATTTATATCTATTCACATGTGATGAAAAAAGACAATATTATGCTTAACCCTTTGCACTCGAGCAGTGCCTCTCAGGCACCACTGCATGTGATGCAATAACTCGAGCGATGCCCGAGAGGCACCATTCAGATCAATGTGTCTAAATGTCTTATCTCCGGTGATTCTATTGCCATAGGAGCCGAAAGCTGTACCGCAAACTGTTTATGTCACAGACACAGGCAACTTTTTCAGCATAGCCGATAGTCACCAATAAAAGCACCTCGAGCGGAAAGGGTTAAGAGTATAAAAAATGGTCAAATAATCAATATACGAATACCAATTGTATACCATACAAATATAAAAACCTAGTGACCAATCACTCTTTAGTCACTAAAACAAACACACAACACATATATAAAGCAGAAACTTCACAACACTTTTGATATAACTTATTCATCTAGAAAATGTGTTTTCAAGTACTTCATCATGCCGAAGGTACGAAATCTTTTGGTTCCTATAACTTTATATAAGGCATCATCACAGATAGCAAACTGCTTGTTGTTGGGGTCGTAGAGGTTCTTCTCCTTGATGATGGTCCATACTCGCTTGACCACTTCGTGTCTTGGCATCTCTTCTTGTCCCATTAGTTCGGCTAGCGCTGGGGATAGTTTGTATGCACGAGTGTAGCCACCGCCTTTACCACGACCTCCTGCCTGGAAATGAGGAAAGAGAAAAAAATATACATATATTTATAAAAGAAAAAACAACCTGGAAAGATGAGTGTTAAGACATTTAATTCCCCACTTTCCACCAGAAATCAAGGCATTGTGTGTTAAGAGGAGGAAGTCAATGACGAATTTCGTGTCAATAGAACACAGAAATGTAAATAAGTATAATATTTTTATTAAAATAATTACTCTGAATGAAAATCGAATCCACAACCACCAATCGTGTTCACGATTACTGTTTTTTTTTTTTATTGTGAAGCAGGCAGAAATAATCTTATGAGGAGTCCTAGTTTGTTTTTCTGTTTTCTTCCATATTAGATTACTTGAATGGGTAAGCAAGCCACTTTGTGAAAAAATTTTAATCTTTTTAATTTGATTAGATATAAAATATTAACCCTTTTTTTTTAAATTATAACAATTTTGAAAATTATATGCATTTTACCTTTTTAGCTTTAGGGGCCTTCTCTTTCTTCTTACCCCAATCACTGTCAGAGTCCTCAGAGCCCTTCTTCTTCTTGCCCTTCTTTGCCGCTGGCTTCTTTCTTTCCTCCTTAAAATACACAATATAACATATTAAAAGTTGCTAAAAAAAATCTACATTATACTTAAATTATTTTCATTTTTAGATTTAACTCATGTCTCAAATATGGGAAGAAAGAGAACGGAGTGTCTCAACACTACGGTCACTCTAACTGCCCTGCTAAGCAGGATAGAAGGTGAAGCCGCTTAATAAATAAAAAATATATTTACCTCAGATTCACTGTCATCACTTGCATCATCTTCATCTTCCTCATCTTCATCTGAGCTCTCCTTTTTGGACTTTTTAGATGATGACTTGGCAGCTGGGGCTGATCGCTTCGCTGGTTTCTTTTCTTCCTATAGTTCAATATTAGTTATTATTATTAACTATATTTAAATTAGTAGCCCTGTTACCCTTAATACTTGGGTTGTCTCAGCAATGTATGTCACTTTATGCAAAAGTGTATATCAAATACATGAAAAAAAAAAAAACTATAATTTTTTTCTAAAGTTACTGTGAAAAAATGCTTTCCATACTTTTCCTCCATATAAGCTACGCCAAACTATAGCAGTAGTCTACTATACCAAATTTCATACTAAAACTCGGAAGGCTTTTTACATTTAATACAATCATAACTATCACACATGAAATTAAAATAATTAAAAAATAATAATTTTACAATTTTTTTTCCCTTAAATATTATTAGATTGAATACTATGCTTTACATACTAACATTATGTTAACAGTTCAAAATTTCTATAGTGGCAAATTTAAAATAGAATAGAATATAAAACTTTCCTTTGATAACAAGGCAAAGTGCGGCGTTGAGTTCCGCCACTCAACACGCAATGCCTCAAAATGCGTCGGAAAGTGGCGAACGGAATTGTTGAAAGAGAATGGAGTGTCTTAACACTAGATTCTCTGGTTCCCTCTGCCTACCCTGCTATATGCGGGTTACAGCGTGAAGTTAAAAAAAAAAGAATATAAAACCTCACCTCCTCTTCCTCGTCCTCATCCTCTTCATCATCATCCTCATCGTACTCCTTCTCCTTCTCCTTGCTGGTCACATAGTCCATGACTAGTTGATCTATCACCTTCCTTTTCTCGCTTAAGTCAGTGTCAAACACTTTTTCTAGCTGCTGTATTACCTTTTTGGTTGAGGTCTTTGCCAAGTTTGCGTTTTTGAGGACATCTAAAGTAATTTAAAATAAAAAAGAAAACAGATTTTAAAAAATATATTTGTAAGTAAAATTATTATGAATAACTTAAAAAATACTCCTGTTGTGGCGCAGACGCACAAGTGTGCGACTTTAAACGCAACAGGTTGTGGGGTCGATTGCTACTCCAGGAAATGGAATTTATCATTTCCTGGGTTTGGTAACAAGTGTTAAAACACTCCGTTCCCCACTATCCGCCGAATTGAGGCATTGCGTGTTGAATGGCAGAACTCAACGCCGGGCCTTGTCTTGTAACCAAACCCAGGAAACGAAAATACTAAACTTTTACATTTTCCGTAGTGGGGACCGAACCCACAACTTGTTGCGTTTACAGTCGCACGCTTGTGCCCCTGCGTCACGACAGGCGTAATGATGTACAAAATTTTCTAGATAACAACGGGTAACAAACATCATAAAGCACTCGTTCTTTATTTCCCCCCAATTGCACTCATTCATTGTTATATTATTTTATTAAATAATATAATTCTAATTTGTAAGTTCTTTGTACATCTTAAATTTGTTTTTTTTTATTTACCATTTTTTTTATAATGACTATATTAGGATGTTATTCTACATCTTAATTAAAAAAATAAAAATGAGAAATTAAAATTATTTATTAAAAATAAAAAGCTTGTTACTTAAAGTGATAAATCTATCACAACATATGAAAAGAATAATACAAATCTAAATAAACATATTAAACTTAATAAAATGTCTATTTCCCGCCATAATGGAATCACCTCTTGAATGCAAACAAAGCGAGTTTCTTATATATTGATTTTCTATATATAAAATTTATTTTACAAAACAAATCATTTACCAAAAATAACAATAATCAAAAGAATTATAGTTATAACAGTAGATAAGTAATAAAAGTTGAATAAAAGAAGTTGTGCGTCACGATCTTTTATTTGTGTAGCGTTTCTGAACGAGGCCGCGCAACATGGCGTCCTCAAGCAAATTGACAAAACATTCACAAAAATACTAAAGAATAATCAAATTACAACGAAACAAACAAAATGTTTCAGATAAAAGTTGTTTTGATTGTAGGTGCGCGTCATTTGTCCAATTTAAACATAATTTAAAGCCATCCATTTTAGCGTGCCATACGTGAAGCGTCGATGTTGGAAGTTACGCGTTGCATAAAAATAAACCACCAGTGGGCAGACTTAAATAGGACGCTTAAAATGAAGGCGTAAATCACAAACGATGCGCACAATATTACCAAACAACTTTCACTTGAAACATTTTTGTATAAATCCTCTACTATCAGAGATATTTGAAATGAAACAAGTGAAAAAGCGAAGTTCTCTTCAATTTATAGGTAGCCATTACGTGATTCGGGGGAGATAGGCTGCGTTGAGATTTTTTATGATTTCAGCGTGATTTTATAAATTACGTGGGAAAAAAGGTGTGATATAATAAATGAATAAAGTTTCTTACTTTTGATTTCCTTTTTAAGATCTTCCTTAGTTATATCTGCCATTTTATTGAACAAGTATATTCCGCCAGCGAGTGTCTACCACAGCCACACAATAATATACCTACGCGCTAGATGCTACACGGCGTCCACACGGAACTTGCCGAAGACAACTTCGGGCGTCTTCGGCTGATTAAACTCAACCAATGAAAGGCGCGAAATGTAGTAACAATGCGTTCGTTTTAAATAAGACAATGTTTTATTATAAGCGTTAATTGTTGTAATGAATTATTTTATAAATTGCAAATAATTTCATGAGCAGAAATTATTTTCCATACTGGTTTGGGGTTTATGTTCATTCGAAGACTGAATACTGCTTGACAATTAATTTTATAAAGAATAAGTAAATAAGTTATTTTGTAATTTAAACTTATTTTAATATTATTAAAGCATCATTTTAACTTCACTCTATTTCTTTTATTTAGTATGGTAGTCAAAGAGTCATCCTAAACCATCAACTTGTAGAAAATTATAATTTGAACGCAGCTATATCAGAGATGTATGACAAGCGAATGACAAGATTGTCAAAGCCATGTGTGATTATTTTATTTGTTGACGATCGGTTAACCTCAAATATAAAATCAGTTAAGAATAATCTTCCTAGAGTTAACAAAGTGATTCGCTATGGCCAAAGTGAAGAATAAGACAAATGCTAATCTAGCGGATAGAGTACATAATAAGAAAAAAGCTGAAGCTATTAAAAAGAAACTAAATCCTTTCGAAGTTCACATTAACAGAGAGAAACTTAAGGTTTTAGGAAAAAAATCTAAACATGACAGAGGCTTGCCTGGTGTATCGCGTGCAAAAGCTATTCAAAAGGTAATTCGTGTCTTCATACTTATTATAGGCCTAAAATAATATATGTACGTAAGGTTACAATTGTTAACATGTCGACGAAACACATTTACAATAAAACATTTATATTTAAACAAAAACTTAAATTTGTCGAAGCATAACTTAGCAAAAATTATTTTCTTTCGAATTCTTAGATAATTGCAATATTTCACTTTTAGAGGAAAGAAACACTAGGGACTGAAATGAGCTTCATTAACAAAACTAACACATTTATTGACCGACGTATTGGAGAAAAGAATAATCAGCTATCTGCCGAAGATCGTATGATTGCTAGATTCGCAGCGGAAAGAGCTAAACAGCATAGTAAAAAGAATATATACAATCTTGCTGATGATGAAATTTTGACACATAGGTAACTTATTTTTGCCTTTATTATACTTTCTTCTATATATGTTGCAATACTGAGTGACTGACACACAACATCCAGGACTAACTACACTACTGGCTAGAAGGCTCAAATTTTATGAAAGGGGCAAGATCAGGTTTTAATCATTTTTTTTATTATTATTTTTTTTTTAAAGAATGTTGTGGGATACGGCTAGTTTTTTCTATACACGCATTTAGGGGATATATCTCATGCATTTAGGGGATTGAACCCAGAAGCAATATTTTATATCTTTCCTATGGATAAACAAAATGCAGCAATAAGTTCTACCACTTAACACACAATGTCTTGAATTCTGGTGAATTGAGAATGGAGTGTCTAGACATTAAGTGCCTCTGACTCTCCTGCTATCTAATATATACATACATACATAGCTTTACGCTGTATCCTGCATATAGCAGGGTAGGCAGAGGGAAAACCTAGTGTAGTGTAGTGTACACTACAATCCCCACTTTCCACTGAATTGAGGCATTGCATGCTGAGTGGCGGAACTCAACGCCAGTTACCAAACCCAGGTAATGAAAAATTCCATTTCCTAGAGTGCGAATCGAACCTACAATCTGTTGCGTTTACAGCCACAACAGGTGTTCTTCTAATTTAAACTGTTTTGTATATGTATATAATGTTCTTTGCATTCTCCATTCAATGTGATATTAGTGAGGTGACATACTTGATGTCTTATTTAAACAAACTAAATTGATAATTCTTTTGTAGAGGCCAAACACTAGAACAAATTGAAAAATTTGATGATCCAAGGTCATCTGATGATGAAGAGGAAGAAAAAAGATTTGGTGGCTTAGGTGGTGAGTTTAGAAATATATTTTTAATCACTGCATATTTTCCAGTAGAGTAGTATTATATTATAAATTCTTCTGAAATTTGTTACTAGAAATATATAAATACATGAAGCAAAAACTTTGGATCCATTTTTACCAAAATTACACAGACGGAGGAGCATGAAACTTGGCACACTTATTATTTACATAGAGAAGGAGTGCAGAACGCTAATTTTTTTTTTAAATAATTCATAAAAGTATATTAAATAAATAAAATAAATGTTACACACACTACCATGGTTTGACATCCTTGTTTAAATAAAGTAAAAAACATATACGTCACTACGCAATGCGTTATTAACGCATTTACGGGGACACTAGTTAAAATAAACACATAAATATATGAACATAACAGGATCCAAATCTGCACCTCCCAGAAACTCTTTAAGGACTCTAGCCAAAAGTCATACATTCTTTTTTTTATTAACTTCACGCTGTAACCCGCATATAGCAGGGTAGGCAGAGGGAACCAGAGAACCTAGTGTTAAGACACTCCATTCTCTTTCAACAATTCCGTTCCCCACTTTCCGCCGAATTAAGGTATTGTGTGTTGAGTGGCGGAACTCAACGCCTCGCTTTGCCTTGTTACCAAACCCAAGAAAATGAAAATACTAAATTTTACATTTCCTGGAGTGGGAATCGAACCCACAACCTATCGCGCTTACAGTCGCACGCTTGTGCCTCTGCGCCACGATAGGCGTCATATTATTTTAACTTATCCTAAATGTGTTTACACTTTAAAAACAATATTCACACAACTCTTCACTATTTACAGATGAATTTGTATCAGAAGGCCACTTCGGAGGTGGTATGCTATCCAAATCTGAATCGAAAGATGGCGCCAAATCCCACAAAGATTTAATAGAACAACTAATAGCCGAGTCAAAGAAGAGAAAAGCAGAGAAGCAGAAAGAAAAAGAACAGACTTTGGATTTGACAGAGAAATTAGACAGCGAGTGGAAAGATTTACAACCAGTTGTGTTTAAACAGCAAAAACAAGAGGAATCCATAATTGATAAATTGTTAAGTAATGCTGAGAAGGGACTCGACTATGATAAAACTATGAGGGAACTTAGGTTTGAGAAGCGTGGAACGGTTAGTATTAGAACTATATTTGTATGGCTTATTTTTTTTTTTTTGCCTTACGCTGTATCCCACATATAGCAGGGTAGGCAGTGGAAATCTGAGAACCTAGTGTTGAGACACTCCTTTCCCCACTTTACGCTGAATTGTGGTATTGCGTGCTGAGCGGCGGAACTCAACGCCGCGTTTTGTCTTACCAGAGCGGAGATATGAAGATAATTTAAATATAATTCCAATAATTCCCGATTCAATCCCATTTACAAGTGGGAATCGAACCCACAATCAATCGCATTTACAGTTAGGGGCTGACCCACTGAACCGCTTTTCTTATATTTATTTAGCATGTAGATTTAAAAAAAAAACAATTATATTTTTTACAGCCTTCTGATGGTTTAAAAAGTCAAGAAAAGCAGGATGAAGAAGAAAGGAAAAAGATAGAAGAGTTGGAAAGACAAAGAGAACAAAGAATGTTTAACGAAGAAGAAATTACACCAAGAAATGTCAAACCAACTAGCAAACATAGGTATGTATGAGTATATATTTTTAAATTTATATTTATATATATATATATATATATATATATATATATATATATATATATATATATATATATGAAGAGGCACAAGAATGCGACTGTAAACGCGACAGGCACACGGCATTGCGTGCGTGCTGGCGGATGGCAACGCCGCGCTTTGCCTTGTTACCAAACCCAGGAAATAAAAATACTAAACTTTACATTTCCTGGAGTGGGAATCGAACCCACTACCTGTCGCGTTTACAGTCGCACGCTTCTGCCTCTGAGCCACGACAGGCGTTATAATGTATAAAAAATAAATTAATTCATAAATTAAGAAAAGTAACACACATACATCATAAGATTATTAAATAATATGTAAGAATAAAAAAAAAACCAACACTATTCAAAAAATAAGAAAATAATAATATTTTATTTTTAATCTGTAATGAAATATAAGGATTTTTTTATACTTATACATACATAGCTTCACGCTGTATCCCGCATATAGCAGGGTAGGCAGAGGGAACCTAGTGTTAAGACACTCCGTTCCCCACTTTCCACTGAATTGAGGCATTGCGTGCTGAGTGGCGGAACTCAACGCCGCGCTTTGCATTGCTACCAAACCTAGGAAATGAAAGTACTAAACTTTTTAATTTCCTGGAGTAGAAAAGGAATCCATAGTATAAATTTCGTAAAAACCTTTTTTACATACTTATTTATATTATTTAACATTTTATAGATCAGCAGACGATTTGGACGATAATTTTGCATTAGACGATGAGAAGGAGTTCATGTTAGCATATGATAATGAGGGAAAGCCATTACTGCCTGAACATGTGTTAAAAGATTACTCAGGTAAGAGAAAAAATTCTTTACCATACCATGAATTTATCATCGAAACGATTATTGATAATCGATTATTAAAATAATCGGAATAAATCGACTTAGATATAGATTTTGGGGAATCGATTTTATTGAATGCAAACTATGAAAGTAAATTATACGCAGGATTCGAACCCGCGTTTCTAGGAGTTTGTTAAATATAGAGAAAAATAGAATTTGTTGTTACTGTTTGTGTTTCGCTAGAATCGACTTTTTTAAAAATGTTGTATACTTTATTTTCAATTTTTTTCTTATAAACTAAACTAAAATTCTTTTCAAAAACACTTTTTAACGTGGATGTTGAGAATATAGATGTTTGTTAGACTTTGACACAAAAAATACTGAACGGATTTAGATGAAACTTTAACATTCGATTAATACATAAGCTGAAATTTATGTAGATTTTATATAAATTGGCCACAATATAACACTAAGAATCTAAAATTATATAATAACTACTATTTTAGTACCAAATGCAAAGAAAAAATTTGAAGACGGCATATCAGACACATCTGATGAAGAAGATGATGAATCTGATGACGAAAGTGATGAAGAAGAAAATGATAAAAATGGGGAAGTTTCTAATGAAAATGAAACTGAAGAAGAACAACAACAAACTATTAAAGAAAGTGGAAAAAGTGATGAAAGTTCAGATGAACAACAATCAACAGATGATGAAAGTTCTAATGACGATGAAATAAAAGAAAAAAGTAAAACAGAAAATGATTTAAGTAAGAACTTAAAAAGAAAAAATGAAGAATCTAGCGAAACAGTTACCAATGATGTTAATCAAACAAAAAAGTCAAAAGTTAATGAAAGAAAAGAAGTAACTGTAGATATAAATAAAAAAATATCTGATAATAAAGAAGAAAGTTCTGGAGAAGATAATTCTGAAGAAAGTGAAGAAGAAGATGAAGAAAATGAGAAACAAGATGAATTCAATGATTTAAGAGAATCTGATGTTTCTGATGGAGAAGTCGAAGATAACAGTGAAACTATTGGTTCCTTCTCTTCTCGACGCACATAATCTAGTGGAGGGTGATCATTTGAAAGTAAGTAATATGTTTTGTAATAAATAACTTGTTTTATATTTAGAAACTTCTCGCTTTTCCCGCACAGTGGAGAAAAATCTGGTATTTGAGATATTACGTGTTGAGTGGCGGAACTCAATCTGCCAAGTAAGCTTTCTCTCTTGCTAGAGCAAACAATTAATTTGAATATGTTTGTTTCTTAAATGAGAATCTGAACTTACAACCAACCGCAGTTACAGTCAGACGCCTTATATATGACTATATAAGCTAAACATATTTACAAGCGCTTTTATAACGTATATGATGTCAGTATTGTCAGTCTAAATATTTATTAAAAAATATTTTTCTTCTAGGAACTACACGGTAAATCCCTCGACACAACAAGCGACAGCGTTACAAAAAAACTAATAAAAGCTATGACCTCGAGTCTCGCAACAAAATAATAAAGAATTATTAAGTCGACTTTACGCGCATTTATTACAATATATACACGATATATTCACAAATTTGACAGAGGAAGCGGAAATAATCAAATCATTTCTTATTTTCAACAAATTAGTAATTTCTTTTTCTATGATTTAGTCCATTTTAAATAAAAGTTTCAACAAAAATATATAGTTGAGTTGCTAAAAGAGAAACGTGACAAGTTTAAACGTAGTCCAAAAAAAAAAAAAAAAGTGCCTGATTTGGATACGCTTGTGTTTTTTAAATTAATATCAATATTGTACCCCACTTCCGATTTCCGGCATCCGGTGACGACGCCATCTTTGTTCTTTATGACGGAAATACTAACCTTGTCGTGCGGTTTAGAGACGCACAGTCTATTTCTAGGAGGCTTTTTTTTATTGTTGCGTTAGTTTTAGAATATACGTTTCTATCTAAAAGATATGTTCCGTCCGCTTTAAACTTTTTAAGAGGTATTTTCTATTTATGCGCGAATACCTCCATTTTGAATCCCGTTCAAGTAGTGCCGCCATTTCGTTTACACAAAGACGTCAAAATTTTAAACTTGGAATGCGATTGTTCGAATATTGACATAGAATCAAAGATGGCGGCGAAAGATTTAGTTTTGACAGATGTTAATGATGATTTCAAAATACGGTGTTTGTACACGGCCGTGACTATGTTGAAAGAGTTTTTTGATAATTATGCGGAGATGGAGGCGTTAAGCGCCATTTTTGAACCGCACATACAGTTGTTGGGGAGGGTCGATTTGGATTTGTATCCAAAGAAGGTTAGAGAGAGGATTTTGGAAATAATTAAATATATTAAGCAGACGTTAGAAGTGAAGACTTACACACAAATGGCGAAGGAGAAAGTAAGACCGAAAGCTTTGAGGCTTTATGAACCGGAAATACAGGATGTGTAAGTATATTTCTACTTTGTATCTGTATAAAACCCTTCTAATACTGAGTGACTGACTGACAGACAACACACCTCTGAAACTACTAGATCCTTTCTATATTATTAGGACATCATTTTGAGAAATCCCTAAAGGTATAAAAAAGAATAAATATAAGGCCCTCCCCACTCATCTCCTGCCAAAAGGTACCACCAAAAGGTCGCCACAGCGAAAAATTAAAAAATATATATATGATCATTACTTCGTGAACCATAAGACCAGTTGCGTTTGCGCCACGATGGCCCCTGGTTTTTGTTATTATTTTTATTTTTGTGATATTTTTTTTAATTTTATGGCAACACTTCATTTGATTAAAATTGTTGGTATAATATTTTTTATACTTTTTATGCTCTATACTAAATTTTTATATTGTCTCTGTCCCACTTATTTAAAATGTTTTTATATGATATTTTCTATACTTATATATTTTGACAGATAGCAAGGCAGGCAGAGTAAACGTAATGATCCACAACACAATCCATTCACCACTTTTTAACCATTTTCGAGAAATTGCGTGTTGTATAGCGAAATTTAACGCCGCGTTTTGTTTTTAATTTGTAACAAGTCAAAGCGCGGCGTTGAGTTCCGCCACTCAGCACGCAATGCCTCGATTCGGCGGAAAGTGGTGAACGGAGTGTCTAACATTAGGTTCTCTGGTTCCCTCTGCCTACCCTGCTATATGCGGGATACAGCGTGAAGCTAAAAAAAAATGTTTTTAATTAAATATTTCAATATTATTCTCAACAGGTTTACAGGCAGTAAGAGTTCAAAATTATCAAGAGAGAACGCAGAAAGAGCGAGACTTGAAAACAAATATAAGAAGGAAATGAAAGGAGCTCTCCGAGAAATAAGACGCGACAAGTCATATATAGCATCTGTGAAGATACGACAGAAGATACAGAGGTAAGAATATATATTTAAATTATATCTTCTCTTCTAATATTGATAAAAAGTAAAATATTGAAAAATATATATATTTTATTTTACTAGACTTTGTAAAACTATATAGTTTTTTTTAAAGTCTAGTATAGTTTGTATAGCAGTGGGCAGAGATATCCTAGTGCCAAGACACTCCGTTGTGCGCTTTCCGTCAGAATTCGAAACATTGTATATAAATGGCGGAACTCAATACCGCGCTTTGTTTTGGATAAATCCTAAAATACATACATATACAGCTTCACGCTGTATCCCGCATATAGCAGACAGAGGGAACCTAGTGTAAGGACACTCCTTTCCCCACTTTCCGCCGAATTGAGGCATTGCGTGCTGAGTGGCGGAACTTTGCTTTATTACCAAACTCAGGAAACTAAAAAAAATTCCCGGAGTGTGTCTCGAACCCACAACCTGTCGCGTTTACAGTCGCACGCTTGTGCCTCTGCGCCACGACAGGCGTCAATATCGTTTTTCATGTCCTATTTATGTTAAAATTTTAATAATAATGATTCTCTGTGTAGATAACTGTAATTGCTAATTAACTCAAATAATTTAATTCCAGTGACAATATAAGAAAAGACAAAGTGAAGCAGATATACAAGGACGCATCAATACAGCAAGGGGAATTGAATAAATTGAAACGAATGAAATAACTATAAAATATTTATTTGTATAGAAAATATTGCACTTTGTATAATAAATATATAAATAATAAAATTTATTCTTTTTTTTTAATTAAATATATTAAAAGTGTGTGTAGAAGTAAAATTTGAGAAAAATGGTCTATGAAAGAATGAGACTGATTGTAGAGATAATTGTAAGGTTTATTATTTTTATAATTTTTTTTTATTAAACTTAAAAATTATTTTATATTTTAATGAAGAATAATGTATTTTCTGTCTCATTCTCTCGCTTTTTATTGTGATGCATTTTCGTTACAAATTTGAAATCACAATGATTTTTAAGAAGTCACCTTCTTATACATATATTTTAAACTTAACAGACCAGCACCTTAATTAAATATTTTAAAAAACATATATTTATATACATATATTTATTTCAATTAAAAATATATATTACCATATGAAAATTATAATACAGATAAAAAATATTCTGTATCTATATACATAACCTTTGAAGTATTTTTTTAAATCTAACATTAATAGTTTGTTCTGTTAACAAAATTAGCACAGATTCAAAAATATTTTATAATCTGTATATAGATATCAAACTTTATATTTCCTTTTTTTCTTTTAAATATTAATTTATTCTTTTTTCTCATCACCATTTAATTGCCAGATAGCATAATTCAAGCATGTAGCAAAACTTAACCAACATAAATATGGGGCCATGAAATAAATGGTACTTTTATTAATATTATAAAAGCTCACAGTACACGCCGCCGCTGCCGCATCCAGTGCTAATATGTGGAAAAATGCCTGGAATTAAATAATTATAATTAAGATTTAACAAAAACAATTCAGCATTGTAAAATTATTACAAATAACTCAAAAACTACTTGCTATATATCTTAAAAGTCATCAAAATTTTGGTTTCTTTCTTCGCAAAAAGTTATGCGGCCTCCTCATAAAGATTTTTTTTCGCACACAGCAGGGTAGGCAGAGGAACCAGGGAACCTAGTGTTATGAACTCCATATATATATATATATATATATATGTTTTTTTTTTTTCTTCAAAAACGCAATCTAAAATGTACACAAATTTAAATTGACGTTTTGGTAAATTGATATTTTTTAATAGGTCACTATAATCTCTTCTAAAAATAATATGATATGTGATATATGTATGATATACTCAAGACATCAACCAATATAAGTGCAGGGGTCTCAAGTCCTGCCAGAGTGTTCTGGAAAATTCTATACTGCTTCTTTCTTAAAAAAGCCGAGTATGTTTGAGATACTTTACCAAAACCAATTTTATGGAACCTGAAGAAAACCGGCGACCATAACGCCAGTTAATAGCCAACTCCTCCGTACAACGTTAGCGGCAGGTAACACTGTTTCATCTGGACCAATGTATTTGACAACTCTAGTAAAAGAGACATCGTAAGTTCTCCTATCTTCTCTCTTCTCTTACTCCTATCTCTCTGACTACCCCGCTGCGGATAAAGCTCACAGCTAAGCTGCAAGCTTCAACGTTGCAGTTGACGGCGTATCACATAAACGTGATTTGTTATGGGTTCAATTTCCACTTGGGGAAAATATTAATGATTATTTAAATTATATATTTCCCATTTATCCGCTCTGGGTGGGTAAGAGCAGAAAACGCGGATTGAATTCCGCCATCTAAACATAAATGCTCCAAGTTCGCAGCAAAAGTGGCAAACGGAGTGTTAACTTAGCACGTAGCTTAGCATAGCAGGGTAGTCGGGAAAAGATAGGTTCTCTAGCTGCTTCCAGTAAAAGACACAAAATGCACATAAATTTTATGTCTCGGCCAACCTTTTTTTTTTTTTTTTTTTTTTTTTTATGGATGTAATGGATGGCAAACGAGCAGAAGGACTGCCTGATGGTAAGTGGTTACCTTCTTTAGGCCCATAAAAACATCTACAACACAAGAGATGTACCAGATGCGTTGCCAACCCAGAGGATAGTACTGATGGAAGGAGTGGATAATGATGTAGTAGTCCGCTATCGGTGAAAAACCACCTCTACATTTTGGGGGAAGAAAGTGGATGTGGTGGAAAGGGGAAACCTGGCTTACATGCCATCGAACCGGAACACATCATAAGATATTTATGTCTGCTCCCTTGACATGATGGTCATGAGCCAGACGGAGGACGAACTCCTCCTACCAATTCAAACAAAACCTCCGCTTGCAACGATAAAAAATAAGTAAAATATCCGGTAACGTATGGTAAATAATTTATTTAACGCCTGTCGTGGCGCAGAGGCACAAGCGTGCGAATGGAAATGTTAGCATTTTCATTTCCTGGGTTTGGTAACAAATCGTGGCGTTGAGTTTCGCCACCAACACGCGCAATGCCCCACCCTCCAGCGGAAAGTGGGAAACGGACCGCGCTGTAAGAGAACGGAGTGTCTTAACACGGTTCAGGTTCCCGCTGCCGCCTACCCCGTTATAATACGGTGGATATAAAGGTGAAAAAATAGTATATTTTAATTCTCATATGCAAAGATTTCAAAATATCATAATTTATTTATATACAGCTTTATTCCGCGAAACACGGTAATCAGGGACGGCAGTGTCAAAACACTCCGCTTCCCACTTTCTGCAAGAAATCGAAATCGAAATGTCTATTATTTTTAAATAGAATTCGTAAAAATAAATAACACTGTATTCATTTAATGGCAATACGATAATTGATTTGTATTTGTCTCGCGAGTCGCAAGTCATGCGTTAAATTAAAAAGAAAAAAAATATACGCTTTTAGGAATTACGTAAGATTTCATATTAGTCATCATTTTATTGATTGGTTCTAGGTTCGATTCCCACTTGGGTAAATTATTATATTTACACTTTTCTCATTTATTTGCTCTGGTAATACAAAGCGAGGATGTAGCCTGAATTCCAGATAGGACAATATCTGGAATTCGGGCGAAGTGTAGCATGGAGTGTCTTAACACTAAGGTCTTTGACAAACCCTGATATAATAAAAAGAGTGAAGCAGTTTATTTTTTCATGAATTTAAATATGTATCATTCTAGTATATTACATACATATATAGCTTCACGCTGTATCCCGCATATAGCAGGATAGGCAGAGAGAACGAGAACCTAGTGGTAAGACACTCCGTTCCCCACTTTCCCCCGAATTGAGGCATTGCATGCTAAGTGGCGGAACTCATATATTTCTAGTATATTAAGTTCATTTTTGAATTTTTTTGTCAATCAATGCATGGAATGATTGACATAATTACTTTATAATCATTTGAATGCCTATAATACATAAAAATCACATATTAATTGGATATTTTTAACCAAGTTCACATAAAGGACAAGGTTGTCAATTTAACTGCTTTTTTTATGTGTTACTGCAAAATTTTCAACTGGATGAAATGATTTTGATAATTGTGTTGTGGTTGCCATGTAAATGTAGCTAAATCTCTTGAGTAGTTTTTGAGTTATTCATAATAATAAATATTTTTTTTGATAAAATTCAAATATAAAAATTTTTTGTTCATTGCACCATTTTCGGGGATTGATGAGCAAAACAACCAAGGGGCAGAGCCTACTAATATATAGTATTTAAGCAAATTTAAAGGTTCTGTTAACTTAATTTTTAACTTTGCTAACCCATTTTGTATTCAACAAAATAATTTTACTAAACAATTCACAGCACATGTGGATAACATACCATCAAATACTTATAACAAATTTGATATGAGATGATAAACAACAAACAAAAAAAACAACATATATCAGCAACATATCTTATATCAGCTCTTAAAAACAGTATAAGATATGTTAATGTGTTTATCTTTTTGCCGCACACCTTATCCATAATCTATAATAATATAAAACATGACATAAATGGTAAAGAAGGAAGGGCATTAGTTAACCTTGAGAAGGAAGATCACACAAAGTTAATCGATTTTTATAAAAAAAAGTCCTTAGCAACCATCCATCCATTATATTCCATGTAGTATTGAAGATTACATGAGATTTATGTTCAAGTATAGATTTAAAGGACCCTTTTAGAATGGACATTAACTTTCACCGACTGTCCATGCTCTTCTCACTACCTAATCAAATTTTAATAAATCCTACTGGTGCTGCCTTTTAAATATATGCTAAAAATGAACTAACAATAATAACTAACACAGGCTGAGAAAATTAGTTTTCTGATTGTTAAGTTACCATTATTTTATTTGTTATATTTATTCAAATCTACTAATAAAATGCACATGTTTGTAAGAAATGATGTGTGTTTGTTTTTCTTGCAAAAACTATTGAACAGATCTAGATAAAATCAAAATTACACATACATGACAATTTACTAATTAATATTATAGTAACTAGAATTCTAAAAACCATCATCCCTTTAAGTATTAAGATAAAAGCGGATTATGATGAAAAAATATTTTTTAAGCATTGTAACGTTCTTCCTTATATGAAAAAATCAAGTATTTAATAGTAAATGAAAATTATTTTAATTTAGACTTTCACGATAAAGTTTCTCATAACATAACAACACGCAGCATAACAAATAATAAATTAGTAACTATATCGGCTAATAATAAATACGGTAAGCGCACCAGGGCATACATAGTTCCTCACTTAATAAATAGCTTAGAATATAATATAAGATCGAAACTTACTCATATGAATATTAAACAATTGCTAAAAAAATATTATATAAATATAACTTAATAAATAATAAGGACGAATATGGCACTCGAGATAAACCTGAGTGGTTTTTTGTAGTGCCTATAATTATAAAATAATATATGTAAATTTATTAAATAATAACAAATAAAAAAAAAAAAATTTAATAACAAGACCGTTTAATTTAAACATAATTTATAAATAAATCAATATTTCTATAAAAACTTAACTTACCAGTAAATCCACCGCATTCTTCATACACCTTATAAGAAGCATACCCCATCCCAGTATAAAGGGCAGTCCAAGCAGGCCCAAATACCCAGTTAGGTGGGTTCCAGCTGGGTTTCTTTATAGTCTGATACCAGGCTGTTCCATTAGCTGATTTTACTTGCCCACTCATTGTTAGGGCTCCACCCCAACCACCAACATTTGGTAGGACCATCGCTCCAATCATGTTCCAGTTCACCATTTTGATATACTATTATATATAGCAAATAAATATTTTTTACAACTTATAAGTATTCGGAAAGAGCTAGAAAATTCTAAAGAATTTAATTTATTTCTACAATGTAGTTTCTGGAAAGTTTTGTTTTTACTTCTTGGAAGTCTTTTTTGTATTGAAATGTTTGGTTTGAGTATCTTTAATTTATATTTTATTAAATAAATAATAAAAAATGCTTCACATATTATATAGAGAGGTCAAATAATTGTATATTTTATTTTTAAACAAACAAACTTTTGAAAATTATATTATGAATTATTATTGTGCAATAATATTTAAATAATACCTGCTTGAATTCCAAATTAAATAAAAGCGTCCGGGTGTTATAAAATAACCGGTGAATAAAAACGCTCTAATTGATCAAATGATATCACTTTTGTAAATAAAGGTAAGGTAGGTCAAATTTAAAACTTATCGGCTTATCAGACGAATTGTCAATTCTGTAAAACTTTATATCACAGATAAAAAATCTATTTATAATAAAAAATATATTTATTGAAAAAAATAATAATTATTGAGTATTGTTTTAATTATTCGATATTATCAATTATTTATATTTTTAAGAAATTATGTAATAATAATAAATTTATTCAGTTATTCAATTATTTTTAAATATAATATGATTTTACTATCTCGATACAAATATAAATTCTGCTTAAAAAGAAACGTTAAGTCACGGTATCATGCACATAACACGACAAATTTAAAAATCGACAAAATACATTCTTTTACCTCATACGTGCTTACTTCTATATTTAGCTTCATAAAAGTCACACCGGTGATTTCACAACTAGACTTTTCCTATTTTCTTAAAGCTTTTTCAATATAAAGTCTATTATTTGAGGCGTGGGAGGATTTCTAAAAAGAAAACAAGTAAGTTTATTTCATAAATATACTTTAATATTACTATAGAGGCATACGTTCCATACCGGTTCATATAAGGTAAACAAATTACTCATTATATATTTAAATAATCATGATTCAAGTCACATAGTTTTTAACTCTTTGTACTTTTACCAATTTCCTTAGCCTTGGTGGTTACCTACTGTCACATCAATAAGTCACCACAAAGGCTGCTTCGGAGGAAATTTTTAGGTAAATTTACTTTTTCTGTTTGTTACTTTTCGTTCGTTATAACATTAATTTGAATTTCAATTATCAATTGACTTTTGGACGATAAGATTAATTAGACGTAAAAGAAATTAGTCAAAAAGTTGTGTTTGCAGAAAAAAGACATTGTTAAAGTTAAATATTGTTTTTATAAATAAATAAAATATGGATATTTTGTAAGAATATTTGAATTTACAGGTAAAAATTGTATATAAATCAAAATAATATAAATGTTAACTAATTATAATTTAGTTTTTAAAATGTAGGTGTAGGTAGTTTTAAGATACTTTTTAGTGTTTTTAATTAGGCAGAATGTTAATATTATTAGACTACAAAATTTAATAAAGATAAAAAAAAAAAACAATATATGAAATTAAAGATACTTATAACTCATAATCATTTAAATATTAAATTATTTTTATATAATTATTTTATTTAGCTAATTATCAAATATATTTGTTTATTTAGATTTATTTTAACCAAAAAGATTTATATTATTGATTACAAATGTCGTATGACATGTATTTGATCATATTAAGATAAGGATGATAAATTATGATACTTATGTAATATGATGGACTAGCATTTTGATAACATGGCTTAAAGAAAAGAAAGTTCTGGACACACAATATGAGTGCTCGAAGATTGTTTTATGAAGAGAGCTTTATTTTAAAATACTAACTATTGATTTACATGGACTGTGAACCTTAAAATGCAGTGTTTTCTCATTTTTATAGAAATTAAAAATATACTTTCTTAGCAGTCTCTTACACTGTCCAATAAAAAAATATTACAAAAAATAGAATAAATTCACATAAATTGTATGTGAATTTGACAAAAATAGTAAACTTCTATATGACATAATATAGATTTAAGATGCTTGTTATCACTCAGATGTCAAGGTCTTTAGTATTAAATTTTGAAGATTGTGCTTTTTGTCGCTGTAAATGTCAAGATCTACCTTTTTGGATAATTAAAGTTGAACATAATGAGTTTTATTGGTGAAAACTAGCCAAGAGATAAATGTTGTCAGTTACGAAGTAATGCAAGCATTTTATATATATATATATATAGATAATATTATAATAGGATTTTATCAATTTGAAATCTTATTGCAATATTTTATCTGAATAGGTTGAGTTTGCAGTAAAAGATAAATGCACATCTTTAAAATGTCTAGAAATAAAACTCTTGACATATATGTATGTAGATATTTTTTAAGATAACAAATATGTGGGTCTTTTTAGAAAGTATAATAATATATATTTAATAATGGGTTAGCTTTTTAAATGTTTTTAAAGTAGTTCTTATATTTTATGTCTATGGACAATTAAAAATATTGTTAATATAAATTCTTTTTAGAGATTAAGCTAAACACATTTTTTTATATTCTAATATTTTTCATACATTTAAAAGTGTATTTGTGAGGTATACTGATACAATGAGACTTCAGAGCAAGTTATAGTATTGATATAAAAATGTCTTGAAATTCATAATTATTTTATTAGAATTAAGCACATTTCGATTTTGATATAGTTTGTTATATTATATCATATCTTTAATACTTTAAATATCATTAATCATTTCACTAGGAATTATAAACATCAATCGTTCAAAAACAGAGGGGAATAGTTCCAATTTCAATATATTTATACATCTTCTTTAAACTTATATAAAAAAGCAGTATGTTAACCCACATATACCGTAACATCTCATAAATAATCAAAAATACTTCACTTCCAGCTCTAACATAAAAATGGCAAACTGGGCAGCAATTGGTTCCATAATCCTACCCAATGCAGGAGGCTGGGCAAACGGCATTTACTTTGCTGGTCAAATCGGTAAAAACAATGAGAAAGCATGGTACGATAGCCTGAAGAAGCCCAGCTGGAACCCTCCTAAATGGGTGTTTGGACCGGCCTGGACTGTTCTGTATAGTGGTATGGGGTTGGCCTCGTACTTGGTGTATGAAGAATGTGGAGGGTTCACTGGTGAGTGTTTCTTTTTTTTTTGTTGTTGTTTTTCTTTTTTTTTATTAATGTAGAGTCTCTTTGACATAATCAGAGTCAAAAGGAAAATAAGGTTATGTTACTTTTAATTTCAAATTTTGTGTTTTATTTTCTGTTTTTATTGATCATAATATCAGAGGTGTAATAACAAATGTGGCAAAGTCCATCTTCGCAGCCCATCACATTTTTTAGGTTTCCAAGTTAACCGACATAGCTTAGGATTAAATACAGATTAAAATATTTTATTTTAACAATATTTTAATAAAAATATATAAATTATACTTAACGAAATACATATATTAAGATATCCTATAATTAATTTTCTTTCAACATTTATCTTAGAATCTAGAATCCTACATACAAGACTACATACAAAGTTTTCTACATAGATTTTCTCTAACATTAAATTTGAATGGTTTATATTTTTGATAACCCAACAATCTATTTCTAATACTAAAATATACTTGCTTAATCTGGTTAAAATTTTTTATTTAATATTTCTATTTATTTTCTGCTCTAACAGAAAACTCTTTTGTAAATTTAATTTCTTATAAGTGTTACCATTACTTAACCTCCATAAAAGCCTTAAAATTGGGTAAAAAACCGGTTACGACAATATTTTTAAAGTTATCTATAAAAAAAATATCTTTTTTAAACTGAATTTTGTATAATAAGTATTAATTTTATTCGTTTCAGATGAAGCAGTTCTACCTCTGTCGTTATACGGTGGTCAGCTTTTACTCAATTGGGCATGGACTCCCATATTCTTTGGACTTAAAGACTTTAAATTGGTAGGTTTTAAAAATGTTGTTTTAATCCGAAAAAATTAGGTTGTATATCCAGTTATTTGAAAATAATATTTCTAATATTTGCCAGTAACTATTAAAAAATATATATGTGAAAAAACACAGTACCACAATTATTTCAATTCTTTGTTATTATATATCGAAAATGGACAGGCCTTTTATAAGGCAAGCTCTAAACTTTAAACTCGAATTCGATTTTTTTCGTGAGTTGCTGCATAAATTTTTACTGGATGAATCGGTATTGATGATTTTTGTATGTGATAACTAAATGCTTCTAGTATAATATCTTTAGTTTTTCCCCTTTCCCACCCATCCTTTCCCCAAAATGTGGTGGTTCTGATAGTGGACTACTACATTGTCCCCCCTTCCATCAGTATCCTCTAGGTTGGCAACGCATCTACAACATCTCTGGTGTTGTAGATGTCTATGGGCGAAGGTAACCACTTACCATCAGGTGGTCCTTCTGCTCGTTTGCCGTCCGTTATCAATAAAAAAAAAAAAAAAAAAAAAAAAAAAAAAAAAAAAAAAAAAAAAAAAAAAAAAAAAAAAAAAAAAAAAATAAAAAAAAAAAAAAAAAAAAAAAAAAATGTTACCATACTTGGCATGGCTGGCTTATGCCAGTTCTCTAGCTTATTATATATGGAAGAATAATCCTAAGGATGAGAAAAAGGAATAGATGGTAAGAAATTTGTGATATAACTTCAATTCATCATTTGATATAATTTTCAATAGATAATGCGCCTGTCGTGGAGCAGAGGCACAAGCGTGCGACTGTATACGCGACAGGTTGTGGGTTTGATTCCCAAGTCAGGTAATAAAATTTTTAAATAATATTTAATATTTTCATTTCTTAGGTCTCTTAAGGCATAGCGCGGCGTTGAGTTCCGCCACTCAGCACGCAATGCTTTACTTCGGCGGAAAATGGGGAACGGAGTGTCTTAACACTCGGTTCTCGTTCCCTCTGCCTACCCTGCTATATGCGCAATACAGCGTGAAGTTAAAAAAAAATAAAAAGTTTAGGAATCGAACTCACAACCCCAATTATAATGACATGATCACACGATGGCCATGATTATCTTAATATGAAAATTTGTCGTGGCGCAGAGGCACAAGCGTGCGACTGTAAACGTGACAGGTTATGGGTTCGATTTCAACTCCAGGAAATGTTAGTATTTTCATTTCCTGGGTTTGGTAACAAGGCAAAGCGCGGCGTTGAGTTCCGCCACTCAGCACGCAATGCCTCAATTCGGCGGAAAGTGGGGAACGGAATTGTTGTAAGAGAACGGAGTGTCTTTGAACACCAGGTTCTCCGGGCTCCCTGCCTACCCTGCTTTATGCGGATACAAAGCGTGAAGTTTAAAAAAAAATAAATAGATATTTTTTTTTCTTTTCAGATACCGCAAAGGAAAGATCTGCAATGCAATAATTAAATATAAAAAATAAGAATAAATGTATAAATTTAAAAGATCAAACAAGTAACTTTAAAAACAGTGCTTTTCACGCTAAGAAGTATAATAAGTATTAAGAATACACGTCAAAGTGACATTTGTAGTTTTTTTTTTTAATTTTTACTTTTTTTTTTGAATATACTTCAAGGGTTTAAGGTATAATTGGAATGTCCTGGGTTTTATATTTATATATATATATAAAATTATGTTACAGACAGTTCTTGACTTACGTCGTTTCAAGTTTCGTCGTTGTGGGTTCGATTCCCACTTATATAAATTGAAATAAATTATTAATGTAACAGAATACGGCGTTTAGTTCCGACACTCAATACGTAATGTTTCTATATATTGTAGAAAGCGTAAAACGGAGTGTGTTAACACTAGGTTCTCTTTTACAGTACAATAAAAGTTTAAATTATTTTCACTATTAATAATTATATTTCGTATTTGTATCAGCTACCTCCAGGGCATTTCACCGACTGCATTTAAAGGAGTATTTTCTATATGTACGTAACTTACATATATTTGCTTTGTATTTAGATTAGTTCTTTTCGAATATTTATTATTATATTAGTTAATAAATGTTTCATTTAACATGTGTTTTATTTAAACCTATATATAGCAATGTATGATGCCATCAAAGTCTTATAGCTTCTCAAAAGGTAAGCAGAGGGAACCTGAGAACTTAGTGTTAATGTTGGAATATCAATTGATTTTATAGTTGGTCAACTGACTTGTTAAATTGTCAAGTTGTTTTATAGATTGTCAATTGATTATTATACAAAAACTAATCTTTTATAATTAGTATGTCTTTTGACTTTTACTATAAAATGGTTGCCGCCACTCATACTGTGTTCTCGTACGTCAGGCCTCACCTGACGTATGCAGCGCCGGCCTGGTACGCCCTCACCCGGGAGACTCAAAGGACTGCCCTGCAAGTCGTGCAGAACATCGCCTGCCGGCAAATTACACAGGCCCCTCGATACGTGAGGAACGCTACCATCCAGCGCGATCTCCGTATCGAGAGCCTTGAGACTTTCGTAGCACGACTTGCAGCCAGCATGTTTAAGCGCGCCGATGCCTCCACCCAGAGGCATCTCCAGAACATCGTGCCACTCCACGCCAGGCCACCGGACTTCCGACCGCTCCCCAGGGATCTCCTCACCCTACCCTCTTCCTAAGCCGCTGCCGCAGGTCGCGGATCGCCTAAGCTGGGCCTCCCCCGAGTAATCGAGGGTCTCACCCGGCTGGGCTGATCGCCCGGGCAGCTCAAGGCTTATCCTCCCTGACCTCACTTCTCCCCACTCCCCCAACCCGGGAAAGGATCCCCTAGAATGAGTCCTCATAGGGCTCCCTAAAGGACCGACCCATATTGATGGGTCGAGACTGAAAACCTCGGTGAAGAGGCAACACGCCCCGGTGCCGACTCCCCTCCCCCATGCACGGGGAGAGAGAAGACTAAGAGTACTGTGTTCTTTACGTGTTAGAACTTACCGAGTCGAAAAGCAGTCTCTTCGAGTACTCTTTCTTTTCGGTGAAATATAATTAATTTATAAAACCGAATGACTGTTTTATTTACCCTAACCTCCTACAGTTAAGACACTCCGTTCTTATATCCGTTCCCCACTTTCAGCAGAGCGAGTTTCCGTTGCCTTGTTGCCAGAGCGAGGAAATGAAAATACTAAATATTAATTATTATATATTTTTAATACTTTCATTTTCTGGAGTAGAATCGAATCCACTACCTGCCGCGTTTACAGTCGTACGCTAGTGCCTCAGTCATATCCATGTTTATAATATTATTAAAATAATAATAATCATAGATCGGACAAAGTGCAAAGATGAGTTTCGCTACTTAATAGGCAATGTTCCGAATTAAGGCGGAAATTGGAGAACGGTGTGTCTATACTGTGACAGGCTGTGACTACACTTTTTTTTTTAACGTGAGGAAATCCGTTACGAATACCCACCCGCGGGGACTCTGACGGGTTATGTAGGACTCCGGACCGGCTGTAAAGAGGCCGTCCGTATACCCACTAAAACCTCACGGTGCTCCTCTACCGCCACTGGCCGAGGCACACGGGAACTGCCCCAATCGTCCGTGGAAAAGGCTGTGACTACCTTCAGTAAAAGTATAGTAATATTGGTTCATTTATTGATACGCGTTGTTTGAATTTTAAGAAAATATCCAATTTTTTTCTTAGAAAAAGAAATTGAATAGATTGATGGAAGAAACATTTGATGAAACTCTGAATGCAGTGCATGGAATGCAAAGACTGTGCCTTTGAAGACTGTGTTCATCGAATATTTATTATAACTGTGATGTTTGCAAGGCAAAAAGCGGTTGCTCCATCATTGAATAAAGTCCGGGGCTAACCGCCATTTTTTTGACGGGAAAAAACTAGACCATATTACAATTAGTATATTTTCTTTAAAAAAAATTGATATAACAGTTCAGGGTTTGCTTAATAGAAATAAAGTTCCTAATTTAATATTAAATATGAAATATCACAGACAAATCATTTATTTTTATTTGAGTTTCATTCAAGCGTTCGGGGCTACCTCCCTTTCCCCTATTCCATTAAGCTCCATGTAAACTTTGAATTAACTTTGTATACATACATAGCTTTACGCAGTATCCCGCATATAGCAGGCAGAGGGAACCTATTGTTAAGACACTCCGTTCCCCACTTTCCGCAGAATTGAGGCATCGGGTGCTGAGTGGCGGAACTCCACGTCTTTGTCTTGTTACCAAACCAAACCAAATATAAAATTCCATTTCCTGGAGATCAACTTTGTATGATAAAAAAAAAGATAAAATATTTATATAAATATATTTCTCTCTATTTTTACAAAATATATTTAACACTAAAACGTTGTTCAACATCGTCCACTCATTGTATTTGCATAGCGCCACTAAACTAAAACTGGGTCAGGGGTGTGAATTCATTACAATTAACATGTCGATTGCCGCCTATTATCTAATTGTCAGATGCATCTCACTCTGGGAATTTCAACTATTGTATTTCTATTCTATTCTAGTAATAATATAAATGTGTTTTTTAACACAGTTAAAGTTTTAACATACATACATATATACATAGCTTCACGCTGTACCCCGCATATAGCAGGGTAGGCAGAGGGAACCTAGTGTTAAGACACTCCGTTCCCCACTTTCCGCCAGATTGATGCATTGCGTGCTGAGTGGCGGAACTCAACGACGCGCTTTATCTTGTGTCCAAATCCAGGAAATGAAAAAATCCATTTCCTGGAGTAGGAATCGAACCCACAACCTGTAGCATTTACAGTAGCACGCTTGTGTCTCTGCGCCACTACAGGCGTTAAAGTCTTAACAAAAAAAGATAATCGAATTAAAAAAAAATGCGCTAAGAAGTATAGTTATTGCGAACTAAGCTTTAATGGGCCCACATTAGGGGCACTATCTATCTATACTAATGGTATAAAACTGAAGAATTTGTTTGTTTGAACGCGCTTATCTTAGGAACTACGGAACCGATTTGAAAAATTCTTTCAGTGTAAGATAGTCAATCGAGGAAGCCAGTCGGAGGATGAATCTCCTACCACCTAACTACTGGGATACCCGCCTCTTACGGGGCGCTACCCAGCGACGAAGGGGAATTGTATTCTAACCCTTACATGGTAAAATGTTATATATTTAATTATTCCTCCGAATACGAATCGAATATGTAACCAACCGCATTCACAATCTCACTTCCATTGAGTCACAATAGTCTGCTTTTAATGAATACTGAATTTTAACAAATATTTACCAATTAGAGTGCTTAAGAGTATTTTATTAGGGCTCTAAAATTAATTTTTACGATACATTTAAACGATACAAATATTTATCTCTTGCTTCCTGAATTTTAATTAAAGTCCCTTTAATTATTATTCTTGCTATTTCCTTATATTGAAATACTTTTATCTTAACCGAATTTTAAAAAGAGAGGAGGCACATTTTATATATGCTACTAGCTAGTGGCGATGGGTGAAAAATTTAGCAAGCTCGTAAATTAAGGGAAGTCGAAGTACATTTAGAGAAGCCGGTATATATATTTAGAAAAGCCGGTATATATTTAGGGAAGCCGGTATATATATTTAGGGAAGCCGCTAATTTTTAGGGAAGCCGATATATTTAGGAAAACCGGTATAGGATATCAAGGTATTTAGTAATTTCACTATCTAAGTTAGGCGATGATTTTTTTTCTTTAGACCTATCAGATGTCAGAGCTTGTTTTTTTTGCAATTTAATGCCCAATATTTTCCTGGTTATTTTTTTTAGCTCTTACACCTTGTTTGACTATGTGTTTTCCAGCTCCACAATTTACTAGCGAGCTTTTTTTTTAGATTTCATACTTGTACTTTGAAAAGTTAGGTAAGCCGGTGGGAATCGAGTTGTATGGACGCCTCACCACTGCTACTAGTGATTCTGATGTCCCATTTAAGTTTAGTTAATACGAGAAGATTACTTTATGAGTTATTCGTAATAATTTAACTTTTTATTGCATTTTATTCGTTTTCTTTTTTTGACGTGACGTTTCGAGTAAGCTGTAAGCCAAAGTGCGGTATTCTGTGACTTATTATGTCCCTAAAAGGCTCTAAATAACTCGACCTTTGACCAAGTCTCTAAATTACTATAAAAGCAACGAAACTACTTTCTGAGGAATTGATACATTACCTGGTGAGTGGTGAAACTCACCGTGCTTTGAAAATATTAATTAGTATAAACATTTAATATTTTCATTTCTTGGAGCGGGAATCGAATCCACAACCTTTCGCGTTTACAGTCACACACTTGTGTCTCTACGCCACGACGGGCTCCTATCTCGTAGATATATTTATATGCATAAAAAAAAGTGGTTATTTTAAAATTACAAACAGATACTTTATTTTTTTTATATGTATAGAGATGTTTCCATATTAAAACCTCATTGTGGACAAATATGACAACTTGTCAGTTTCCACAGATAAAAAAATATATACATACATATTCATATTATCCTAAATTAGGCAATATAACAAAATGATTAGGTAATTTAAACCTAAACGCCTGTCGTGGCGCAGAGCCACAAGCGTGTGGCTGTAAACGCCACAGGTTGTGGGTTTGATCTCACTCCAGGAAATAACATTTTTCATTTCCTGGGTTTCATAACAAGACAAAGCACGGCGATGAGTTCCGCCACTCAGCACGCAATGCGTCAATTCGCAACACTAGGTTCCCTCTGCTTACACTGCTATATGCGGGATACAGAGTGAAGCTATGTATGTATTAGGTAATTTCAAGGATTTTTCTCTAATTTCTGGCTATGATTTTGTAATTTACAAGTAGTGATAAGAGCGGGATAATTGGACGCAAAAACCGATTTGATTAGGGTTACATTTAAGATTTATTGATTAATCTGTTTTTGAGAGCCCTTGGGTGAGTGCTTATAAATTAGTTTTATTTCTTGATTCCCATGGTATTTATATACTATTAATATATGTATCACGTAGGCACAAGCGTGAGACTGTTAACGCGACAGGTTGTGGGTTCGATTCCCATTCCAGGAAATGAACATTTTAAATAATATTAAGTTTTTTCATTTCCTTGCTCAGTTAACAAAGCAAAGCGCGGCGTTGAGTTCCGTTACTCAGCACGCATAGCATCGATTCGGCGGAAAGTGGGGAATGGAGTGTCTTAACACTAGGTTCTCAGATTCCCTCTGCCTACCCTAATATATGCGGGATACAGCGTGAAGCTAAAAAAATAAACCAAAAAAATCAGTGATTACGGTTACATATAATGTAAGTATATACTCGTATATTGATTAATTGGTTAGGAGCTACCCGACACATGGTAGGTACAAGGTGACAACGTGATAAATTAAAAGAGGCCTCATATGTTGCTGAAAGTTTACGTTGTTTTATCTGTATTTAATTTGGCAGGATATAAATCTGAATTATATGAATGTAAATGAATGTTCCTTGTTTATTTTGAAAATTAGTTACTGTTTAGCTTCACGCTGTATCCCGCATGTAACAGGGTACGCAGAGGGAACCAGAGAACCTAGTGTTAAGACACTCCATTTTCTTTCAACATTTCCGTTTCCCACTTTCCGCCAAATTGAGGTATTGCGTGTTGAGTGGCGGAACTCAACGCCGCGCTTTGCCTTGTGACCAAACCCAAGAAATGAAAATACTAAATTTTACATTTCTTGGAGTGGGAATGGAACCCACAACCACAAGCGTTTATTTATTTATTTTATTTATTGGTCTATTTAGTGTATTTTCTTTGAACCAGTTTTTTTCGTTATAATCTTAATCAGCTAGTATGTTTCAAACAAATATTTTACAATATTAATTTTAAATATTAAAATCGCCACGATGGACCCGAGATTATCATTGTTTAACATTTGACGGGTCAATCCGCGGCTTTACATTCATTTGTATTTGATTATTATCTAAAGTCTGAACGAAAAACGTCAAAGAGGATTACGTGAATGTCGATTTTAGTTTAGTTTCACGGTTTTCTGATCTTTCAACCCATTTAAATGTCTAATTTGAGTGGCGGAGCTTAACGCCATAGATTGTTTAGCTTAAAATTACAATGTAAATATCTATGTTATGGAAAAGCTAATAATGAAAAAGATGATTCCCAGTTTAATCTGCATAGTAAGGTATTCAAAGAGAAATTAGTGCCAAGACATTCCGCCTTCTATCCGAATTCGTGGTAACTTAGCGGAGCGGGGAAATGATAAATGTCATTCTCCAGTAGATATGAAACCCACAAACAATCGCGCTTGAAGTCAGACGCTAAAATTCTTGTGAATAATATTTGGAAGCGTTAACTATTTATATAACGCCTGTCGTGGCGTAGAGTTGTGGGTTCGATTCCAACTCCAGGAAATGTAAAAGTTTAGTATTTTCATTTTCTGGGTTTGGTAACAGTACAAAGCGCGGCGTTGAGTCCGCCACTCAGCACGCAATATCTCAATTCGGTGGAAAGTGGGGAACGGAGTGTCTTAACAGTAGGTTCTTAGTTCTCCTCTGCCTACCCTGCTATATGCGGGATACAGCGTGAAGCTAAAAAAAAATGAAGTCATGTATTTTATAAAAATACCGAATAAATAATAAAGATTTGGTAAAAACTTCGGGTACAAACATATTACATATGAAATGTTATATCAACCAATCCCATGTCCACTAAAAAAGTTCAGAGTTCAAAAGTTAAACTGCCTTCCGAATAGATGATTGCTTTTCATATGACTCCATATACTGACATTTTTATTTTAACTATTATTATAACTTTGATTAATATTAACGTCTGTCGTGGCGCAGAGGCACAAGCGTGCGACTGTAAACGCGACAGGTTGTGGGTTCGATACCCACTCCAGGAAATGTTAGTCTTTTCACTTCCTGTGTTTGGTAACAAGGTGAAGTACGGTGTTGAGTTCTGCCACTCAGCACGCAATGCTTCAATTCGGCGGAAAGTGGGGTGTTTTAACACTAGGTTCTCAGGTTACCTCTGCCTACCTAAGTTAAAAAAAAAGTAAAAAAAATAAAATAAAATAAGAAACACTTGTCAGAGACTTAACTAAATTTAAATAGGACATCAGAAGCTAGTTATCTATATATAGGGTGTCCCAATATTAACGCAAGATTTGAATTAAATAGAAAATGCCATTTTTAGTCTTTTAATAGCGAATGAATAATGAATATAATAGCAAATGGCGGCAAAGTCAAATCTTGCGTTAATTTTGGGACACCTTTATAAAAAATATTATCAAAATTGGTTCACCCAGTAAAGTTATGTGGTAATACACATTAAAAAAAATACAGTCAAATTGAAAACCTCCTTCCTTTTTACAATAAACTAAAAATATTTATTTAGTAGTAGTATTTTCATTTCCTGGGTTTGGTAAAAAGGCGAAGCGCGGCGTTGAGTTCCGCCACTCAGCACGCAATGTCTCAATTCGGCGGAAAGTAGGAAACGGAGTGTCTTAACACTAGGTTCCCTCTGCCTACCCTGCTATATGCGAGATACAGCGTGAAGTCACGTATATCTAGGCACTCGTATGAATGTATGTATGATTAGTATTCGAATATACAATTTTTTTAAATTTTAATAGGCATTTAGATTAGTAAATTAAAAAAGAACACAGAAAAAAGTGTTTCAACAATAGAAATATAAAAATTACACATAAAACTTATTGGCGGCTAATTCTTCAAGGTTTTATCCTTTAACTAGTGTCCCCGTTGACGCGTTAACAACGCGATGTCTTTATCAATGTATATGTCATTTTATATAAACATGGATGTCAAACCATTAATTTAAAAATATATTATCATTCTGCACTCCTTCGTTATATAAACTGTTAGTGTGTCGAGTTTCATACTCCTTCGAGTTTTTCTTAACGTATTTATATATAGATGAATCATATGGCTCAAATATTTTGACACTTATAGCTTAATAAAACATATTCCTATAAAAGTAGTTATACTACAAAACATATATTTGAGATAAGGATATCAAAGATCAGGTGAAGAATTATCCATGCCTACCCTAAAAAGTATTTAACTTTGACTTTGAAAAATGTATGGTACATTTTCGACTTATTAACATATTCACGCCCAGTGACTCATTCTAACACAGTCGCTTCTACCACAGTGACATTAAAATAAACGAAAAATACATGGAAAGATATATTTCAAGTATTATTTAGCTTTGCCAAGTCAAGTAATATTTGTGAGCGCGTCATATTCTTGTCTACGGGAGGGTAGATAAGAAAGTTGGCATGCTCTTGCTGTTGTACGCATCAATTTATTAAAAATATTATAATATAAATGGTATAATGTATGGGTTGGAATGATTTATAATTTATAAAAAAATGACTAAAATGTTAGATTTTTTTTATACAATTTCGTGAATAAAAATGAATAGACAGGAACTCGGACAAAGGAGGTCAGCGTTAAAGCATTATGTAGGGTACCCTTAAGCCTACATCATAAAAATCCCTAAAAAGTTACGTTTTTAGGGGATTTTTTATTCAATTTTGGTGAAAAAAGGAGCTTGGATAGTGACTTAATGCATTTTGCAGGGCATTAAGTTTGGGCATTTGCAAGTTGCAAGAACTGCCACGATATCCTATCTCTGTAACGTGATGGACATCCTTAAGGAAAATACGTGAATGCTAAGGAGTTTTATCCCTTTTTTATACATTTAAAAAAATGTATACATTCAATTTAATCATAAAAACAATAAGCATCATCATTTTTGAATTATTTCTTTAATATTAATAATATTTGCCACAATTTTTTTCTCTATTTTATACACCCTTCGCCTATTTTGTTTTTCATCCTTCTCTATTAGTTCTCCACTTTTCGTCCTTACACGAGATCATTTCGTCTCGAAAGACCGATGGTATACAAACAGTGATATATAATTTATCCCCGAATGAGACTTGAACCTACAACCATAATGTCTAACAAACAAATAATTTTAACAATATTTAAGTAAATAAAGTGTGTATTCACGTGTCATGCGTACATTTGTATGTATGAACGTGAAGCGGCGCATATCTGGGAACATTAACATAACTTGCAAAATACAACCGAATTGCACTGAGCTTCCTTGTTGTGGTCGTTTTACAGGGAAATATGTAAGCTATACAGTGAATTTAATATTTAAAAAATACATTTGTGTAGAACCCATTTAATACGATTACGATAACGTTTCCCGCATAATACACCATTCCACGCGAGGTCCTGTAATTTCAGATATGCTATTATCCTTCACGCTTAATACGATTTATATAAGCATAAGCAACGTATATTTGGTGTTGACGTCGTGTTGGAAGAAGAAAGAACCCGTGATATCGTAGGGCTGTTCTTGATATTCTTACAGCAAGACATTTTAAATCTAGTATATTTTTTATAGAGCATTATGGTTTGGTATAGTTGAGAGACTGTCATCACTTGGAGAATATATTATATATCATTTTAAAAATTCAATAATTTAAAAATAAAGCTATTCATTAGTTTTGCACGAACATAGCAGGCTGTTGTGCTCAACTACAATCACACACAACGTCTAAAGACCATCAAAAAATGGATCAAATCATCATGGGTTCGTTCAGATTTTTACATGAAAGAATAACAAATATCTTCACAGTTCACATTTATGATATTAATAGGATATTAGGATATATCTACATCATGTTTAAAGAAAAGAATGGAATTATTTTTTTGCAATATAGAATTATAGCATAGCTTCAGCAGTATTTACGAGCATTATCGTGTTAGATATGTGAACAACGTTGTCACGTCAGCTCACAGTCGCGGCGCTCGTGTCTCATTACGATCATACCTTACATTGTAACGGACTAGGAATTTGTTTTAATTTTGACATTAAGCGAATTATTGCTCTCGACAGTGGAGTGTTTTAAGCGCAGCTTATATGAAAGCTACGTGGTGTGTTTTGCTTTGAAATCGTTATAATATTATAATTGCAAAAGTTTGTGAGGATGGTTCTTTGTTATTCTTATAATGAACCGATTCAGATGTAAATATTCAGTAATACCTGTCGTGGCGCAGAGGCACGAGCGTGCGACTGTAAACGCGACGGGTTGTGGGTTTGATTCCCACTCTGAACGCTTGTGTCTCTGCGCCATGACAGGCGTTAAAAAAATAATGCATTAAAAGGATATAATATTGATAAAATAAATGTTACACACTACCATGGTTCTCGACATTCTCGTTTATATAAAGCGATATATACACTGCTAAAGACAACGCGTTGTTAACGCGTCACCGAAGACAGCAATTCTAGAACTACACGTAGAACATTTTTTTTATATTTATACCAAACGAGAATAACTTGATAAGTCAAAATGCCTTTTTTTAGGGCACACATTTTTGAGTTTAAGTTTTATCTGTATATTCTGCTTTTATTTTAGTTAAAAATAGAGAATGTGTTTGATTTGCCTGACATTTTTACCCGACTGTCAGAGGGTTATGTGTTTCGCGCGTATCATGTGTGTTTGTAATATTCTATATTACCTCATATCTCTTAAACCCCTGGACCGAATTATATAATTAAGGTGACGTTAGATAGGTATTGATACTTCAAGTGTTCTTAGATTCGTGACCTCACTTTTAATTTAATATGGCGCCCTCTAGAGGCAATTATGTCATGTATAAAAACAAAAAAAAAATCGTTGATGTGCGCATTGTGGGGCACCAAATGAAAGTACTTAATTAGCGCATTTCAGATATATAACACATAACTAGCTTTTATAGCTTCATTTATTTGTATTTGTTTCCTAAATTTGAAAAATTGGTTCCGTCGGGTCTTTTCTTCTTTATAATTATGTGTGTTATTGTATTTAGTTTATTCACTTTATAAGTAAGGCAATTCTATGCGTTGTAGCAGCTTCATGTTGTTTTACTGAACAGCATATAATCAGGGATAACATATTGTCTAGACACTCCGTTATCTGCTTTCCGTTCGAATCCGAGACATTGTGTCAAGTGACGGAACTCAACGCCGCACAAGTATAATAATAATATTAATGCACACCAATAAAAATATATATACAACTCGTCTTATCAACCTATACACGCCTTTGACAGATATAATAATGACATAACCGCGAATAATACTCAAACAGGAAACCGGAAACGTCAAATTGTGATACGGTTAAAGCAAACCACGAGCAAGCAATTAGTAGTGTCATTGCTTAGTTCACACTGTATGTAACTAAGAATATTCATTAGAAGTGTTATAAGTACGTTATTTTAGAATTTGTTTATATATAACTAGCTATCCGCCAGCGGCTTCGCCCGCTTGGAATTCGGTTAAATCGCGCGACTTGTAAGGAGTAGCCTATAGTCTTTCCCAAGGTCTAGACTATTTGTCAAAAAAAAATTATAAGAAATAAAAATATTTATTTTTATAAAAAAAATTTCGCAAAAAAAATATCCTATGTCCTTTCCTAAGTTTAGTTCTACCTTCATACCGAATTTCATCAAAATCGGTTCAGTGGTTTAGGCGTGAAAGCGTAACAGACAGACAGACACAGTTACTTTCGCATTTATAATATAAGTAAGGATAATGACGCCTAATAACGCCTGTCGTGGCGCAGAGGCACAAGCGTGCGACTGTAAGCGCGACAGGTTGTGGGTTCGATTCCCACTCCAGGAAATGTAAAATTTAGTATTTTCATTTCTTGGGTTTGGTAACAAAGCAAAGCGCGGCGTTGAGTTCCGCCACTCAACACGCAATGCCTCAATTCGGCGGAAAGTGGGGAACGGAATTGTTGAAAGAGAATGGAGTGTCTTAACACTAGGTTCTCTGGTTCCCTCTGCCTACCGAAAGTAAATATGTCAAGCGTCAAACTTTGTACCCCTTTTTACGAAAATTACGCGTACGGAGGAGCATGAAACTTAGCACACTTATAGTTTATAAAAAGAAGGAGTACAGAATATTAAAATTAGTTTTAAATAATGCATGAAGGTTTGATATTTGCGTTCATATAAAGTGTCATCTACATACATTGCCAAAGACAACGCGTTGTTAACGCGTTACCGGGGCCACTAGTAATATAAAATTAGGTTTTACAAATGAAATATAGAAAAGAAATACTATAGAGCTTACACAGCAGACACTTCATTAATTAAAGCAAAAATAATAAGAAAAGTAACCAATTGTATTTTACAAATCAAAACTACTTACGCAGAATTAACTATCACAGCACATTTTATAATTAATATTAAAACAATTAAATACAAATAAAAATTGGAAAACAAGTTGCATCGAACATAACTGTCTGCGACAATCAAGTAGCAACAATCTCTTATGTCAAAAGCCCTATAAATGGCGGGAAAATAAGATTATATAGACGAAGAAAAAAAATAAAAAGAAAGCAAAGATGAGAGAAGATGAATCCTAATTATATATTTTAATTTGTACATTTATAAGTAGAGTATTCATTCGGCTCAAATGAAAATAAACATACATAGATACATAGCTTCACGCTGTATCCCGCATATAGCAGGGTAGGCAGAGAGAACATAGTGTTAAGACACTCCGTTTCCCACTTTCCGCCGAATTGAGGCATAGCGTGCTGAGTGAGGGAACTCAACGCGGTGCTATGCCTTGTAACTTAACCTAACCAAACCCAGAAAATGAAAATTTCACAACCTCTCGCGTTTACAGTCGCACGCTTGTGCCTCTGCGCCACGACAGGCTCCTTTTATGAGTATGAATATCATACTTATTTACGTTATAAACCGTGGAACGATGGGAACAGTGATTTTTTATTACGTTTCCTCTACCTACCTTGCAATAATGATAAAATAAAATTAATTTACAGCTTTTAAGTATCTTCAAAGCTCTCTACCAAGAGTAGGCTGTTTGAATATAGACAATAATCAAATTACTCGTAAAAATTTTAATTATTCATATAATATTATAACATAAATTAACGTAACACTGACAAACAGTCATTACAGGCGAGATGATATGAATTTATCACAAAATCATCACCATATGTACCAAGCAGGCGTCAAGACGTCCGACGTCCCCCGTAATAAATCATACTAAAATAATTACCCTGCAAGCAATGTGTTTGTCTTGTTATTAGCATATATTTTGCTACATACTTCCTACCTTAAAGTGGGGAATGGAAATCTTAAGAGAACGGAGTGTCTTAACACTAGGTAATCAGGTTCCCTCTGTCTACCCTGCTATGTGCGGGATACAACGTGAAGCTAAAAAAACATACTAATTAACACTTCGCAATGAGAGGTTATCAATTTGCCTGTTTTTATTTAATGTGTGGTACATTTTACTGGGACCAAAAATTTGGTGATTCTTATACGATAGCTGTTGTTTGGTGGTAGGAGGTTCGTCCTCCGTCTGGCTCGCGACCACTATCATGTCAAAGACGAACCGCCAAATATCTTATGATGTGTTCCGGTTCGATGGCATGTAAGCCAGGTTTTCCCCTTTCCCACCCATCCTGTCCCAAAAATGTGGTGGTTCCGATAGCGGACTACTACATTATCCTCCCTTTCCATCTGTATCCTCTAGGTTGGCAACGCATCTAGTACATCTCTTGTGTTGTAGGTGTTCATGGGCGAAGGTAACCACTTACCATCAGGCGGTCCTTCTGCTCGTTTGCCATCCGGTATCCATAAAAAAAAAAAAAGCTAGTGCTTCTGTTGTAGTTGCATTTAAATTTAGTTAAGTTTTGGAGTGTAGTTTTAGAGTTATTCGTAATAATTGTACTATTTAGTGCATTTTCTTTCAAGTCGGTTTTCTTTTTTTGTTAATCTTAATATATTGTATCTTTATAAATTATAGCC
>JAKGSA010000620.1:49338-96729 GCA_033558755.1 Philaethria dido
AACCGGAACACATCATAAGATATTTGGCGGTTCGTCTTTGACATGATAGTGGTCGCGAGCCAGACGGAGGACGAACCTCCTACCACCAACACAGATTTCAGCCTTAGTTTTATTCTGATATATAAGCTTTATAACTTTATAAAAGTTTCATCTAGATTCGTCTAGTAGTTTCTACGTGATAGTCGAACTGCACGTGACAGTTGTGACCACACGATTCTCACTTGAGGGAATCTATGCTATATATTTAAAACATTTTCTTGTTCGATCTGATAGTCCTGACAAAGTGCGGTGTTGAGTTCCGCTATTTAAATGCTGCCATTGACCACACGAGCGAAGCCGTGGGTAGCATCTAGTAATAGCGAAATGTCTTTCATGTAGATTTTTTAGGTCCACGCTGTATCCCGCACATAGTAGGGTAGGCCGATGGAACCAGAGAGCCTAGTGTTAAGACACTTCGCTCTCTTTTAACATTTTCGTTTTACTTTCCGCAGAATTGAGCATTGCGTGCAGCAAGGAAATGAAAATACTAAATATTTTCTAACTATTAAATATTTTCATTTCTAGGAGTGGGAATCGAATCCACAACCTGTCGCGTTTACAGTCGCACGCTTGTGCTTCTGCGCCACGAGGTATATCTACATATGTATGTATAATGAAGCGTATTTTGTAAAAATGTAGAATACTTTTGATATGTGACCCAAAAATGTCATAGAACACAGATTTCAGTTCGTGATTACGGTCGCGGCGCGGCGCGACTATGTTTATTTGAAATGGTTTTTTCAAAATTCACACTAAATTTTTTTTAAAACTATCATAGTAAAATTGTTGTTTATTTTTTTTAAATATTTTTGTTATGTATGGCTTAGTGGTTAGAGTAAAGATGGTTTACAAGAGAGGCGGGTTCGAGTCCCGCTACGTTTAATTTTTTTACAAGTTTTCTAAAATAATTTTTTCTTATATTAAGTGTGTGAATACATTAAAAAAATCTTAAATATTTTTGACAACATTGTATATATATTGTGTGTGACTGTAAAGCGACAGGTTGTGGGTTCGATTCCCACTCCAGGAAATGAAGTATTTTCATTTTCTGGGTTTGGTAAGAAGGCAAAGCGCGGCGTTGAGTTCCGTTCACTCAACACGCAATGCCTCAATCTGGCAGAAAGTGGGGAACGGATGTCTTAACACTAGGTTCTCAGGTTCCCTCTGCCTACCCTGCTATATGCGGGATACAGCGTGAAGTTAAAAAAAAAATATATGTATATATATTTTTTCAGTTTCACGCTTATTATTATTCTATAGCAGGTTCCTTCCGTTCCGCCCAAATTCGAGAACGAATCGAATAACAACTTAATATGTTGAATGGCGGAACTCAGTTTCGCATATTTTAGCTTCACGCTGTATCCCGCATATAGCAGGGTAGGCAGAGGGAACCTAGTGTTAGGACACTCCGTTCCCCACTTTCCGCCGAATTGAGGCATCATTATTTCACATAAAAGCGTAATCTGAGAGAACATAGTGCCAAGGCTCTCCATTTGCCGCTTTCTCAATTACATTAAAAACATAACAAAAAAATTAATTATTTAAAGATAATTCTTTTACTATCACTATTAAAGGACATTTAAATTTAAATTTACATATAATACAAACCTTTAGTCGGGTCGCGTGCGTAAAGTGTGGTTTTGGACTCCTCGTAACACGCTACATGTCAAAATATGTAAAACATGGAACGACAAATAGATCTTATTTACACTAAGGGCATTGTATTTGTCACAATATGACTATATATGAAAAAAAGGACACTGTCTTTACGTGAAGGTCAAATTTTAGACGAAAACTTATGCAAATAGAAGAGTATGGAATTCGCGTAGAAGTTTATATGCAGAAAACCAATATTTTTTATAGTAATATATATACATAGCTTCACGCTGTATCTCGCATATAGCAGGGTAGGCAAAAGGAACCTAGTGTTAAGACACTTCGTTCCCCACTTTCCGCCGAATTCCCACTCTAGGAAATGAAATTTTTAATTTCCTGGGTTTGATAACAAGGCAGAGCGCGGAGTTGAGTTCCGCCACTCAGCACGCAATGCCTTATTTCAGTGGAAAATGGGGAACGGAGTGTCTTAACGCGTCGGTTCTCAGGTTCCCTGTTCCTACCCTGCTATATGCGGGATCAAGTGTACGTCAAGCACATAGACAAGGTTACGTATGCCTTATGCGTCAGAGAAGTCTCTAAATTTAATGATAATCATTAGAATTTTCTAATTTTTCTTATCTTGCTTATATTATTTCTATAGTAAAAAAATAAATTTTCCAATTTTAGCGTCAAGTGTATTAAGTAAAACGCATTTAAATTAGTTTAAATCGAATCAAGGAGAGTGTGTATCATTCTTAAGACACTTCTGTATTAGATAGCGATGCTAGAAATATATATATATGTAAGGAAATACCATTGAATTCCTTTCTTTAGTAGTTCGAATTTGGGCGTGCTTTACTATTGTTGATGTTGATTAGATAGATGGCGTGAGTGGTTAGGAAAATAAGATTTAATTGTAAAGACAAAATGGCGTCAGATTTACAGTGATAAAAATAAAAGTGAAATGAAGATTATGTTAAGTAATGAAAAGAGATCGACAAAGTAACTTTAAATGTCGTTTCTTTGTTTTACAGAGCAACACATAGTTTAATTTGTCGAGAGTTCTCACAGAATTGACTAAATTGACTGATATATTTGCCTATAGCAGAGGGACAGTCGCTGACTAAAAACGCCATGGCTGTCGATTCAATTCCGATTCGGGGAAAGATTATATTTAAATTATTTTTATTTTTTTCGCTTTTCTAATACAAAACACGGTACTGAGTTCTGCCATTCGACACAAATATGCTGGAAAGAACGGGAAGTTGGTAAACAAGGACCTATTATTAAGTGATGAAATTATTTTAATCAAACTCCAAAATCAATAAACTTATGTTTCGTACCTACAACATTTTTATAACTGTGCAATTTTTTTTATTTTTTGCTATTTATATTTTGTATTTGTATTTAAAGATTTAAAGCAACATTTAAATAAAAATATTTTTTGTGAAAAGTGAGTTTTTAAATTTAAGTCAATAGTTTTTATTTTTATTTTTATGGATTCATTTTGATACAATATTGGAACAAACATGCAAAGGCGTAAAGCTTTTCGTAACTTCGTTTGTGTGGTCTGTAGCTTTTTTTTTAACTTCACGCTGTATCCCGCATATAGCAGGGTAGGCAGAGGGAACCAGAGAACCTAGTGTTAAGACACTCCATTCTCTTTCAACAATTCCGTTCCCCACTTTTTGCTGAATTGAGGCATTGCGTGTTGAGTGGCGGAAACCAAAGCCACGCTTTGCCTTTTTACCAAACTCAAGAAATGAAAATAGTAAATTTTACATTTCCTGCAGTGTGTCTCGAACCCACAACCTTTAAGTCGCGTTTACAGTCGCGCGCTTGTGCCCTTGCGCCACAACAGACCTCACATTGTTTCTACTGTGTTTTTATAGCATAGATTATATCTTCAGTAAAACACTTCCAATCAGACACCATCCTAAGCGACAGACTCCTCAAACAAACTTTCTCGGTAGTGATTTAAATAATCTCGCCAGTTTCAAAATTTTCGCTAACTTTAATGTAACTTATAACTTGTAGTGACGCGCAAGATGTAGACACTGGATTCAATTATGAAAAAACTTTGAATGAAGTCATTAAAAAGAGTAAGTTATTACAATAATTAAGATTTGAAGAAAAGGAAAACATCGACTCAAATAAAATGCATTAAAAAGTAACATTATTACGAATAACTCATAAACTATGCGTCAGATCTTAACTAAATTTAAATGTAAATGTGGCAAAGTCAAAAGTCAAAGTCAAAGTCAAATAATTTTATTCAAAATAAGAAGTTACAAGCTTCATTTTTTGAACGTCAAATAATTTACCGTCAGAAAGGCGTCAGAAGCATTACCTATCGTACAAAAAAAAAGAATTGGATAATCCAATAAAAAGTTTTCTGAAGTTTTTAAAGTGGTACATTACTTAGGGGAAATATGTTTTGCTTAGAAAAACGTATAAAAATTTTGAACGCAGTGGGACCTGAACCTCGCGCCTCTGGATACCGTTCAAGCGCTCTGACCACTAAGCCTTACGTTCTACATCCAGCTGCGCGTCGAAATTCTTATACGGTTGTGCCATAACTTATTTTTTGTTGTTAGCATCTCTGTAGAGATTTTTACACCTTTGCTACCCAAAGATTATTCCAAGGAACAATCATTTGGCAAGAGAATTTCTATTTATTAAATATTTTTGAAGTTTTAATGTATTAATTTCACACACTTAGGGAAACGAAACCATATTTAGAAAACGAAGACGGTTAAAAGTGTAAAAGTGCGGCATACTAGAAGTTATCCACATATCATTTATATATCATCATTTAGGGAAGGTTTGAGGGTAAGCTCATCGTGGCGCAGTGATAAAGGTCTGACGGTATAAGCGATGGTTACGTTCTGTTACCACTCAAGCAAAAATTGCTTATATCTATATATTAATACGTGAAGCAAAAACTTTGTACCCCTTTTACGAAGTGCAAATTACGCGGACAGAGTGAGCATGAAACTTGGCACACTTATAGTTTATATAGCGAAGGAGTGCACAATGGTTATATATTTATGAAATAGTGCATAAAAATATATTAAATTAATAAAATAAATGTTACACACACTACCATGGTTTGACATCCATGTTTATATAAAGAGACATATACGTTGCTAGGTAACGCGTTGCTAACGCGTCAAGAGGGACCCTAGTTTAAATTATTCTCTGCAGTAATTTAAAACGCGGCGTTGTGTTCCGCCACACGTCAAAAAAATCTAATTAATCGTCATTTGCAATTTATATTACTACCTACAGAGTTTTTTCTCGTGATAAGTTATTTCTTTATCCTCTTTCCTATCTTTGTATAAACAAAGCTTCTACGGTAATGTTTGATTAAAAATACCTCATGGTTTGGTTAGACGAAGTGTAGTTTTTTGCTATCAGATTACTACGAAGACGTGATCTTTAATTTAACTTTTTTAGCTTTTCTAAATTGCTAGTTACATATCATTTCGTTTTTATCTATATTATATATAGATACGTGAAGCAAATAATTTGGATCCTTCTTTACGAAAATTACGCGGACGGAGGAGAATGAAACTTGGCACACTTATAGTTTATATAGCGAACGAGTGCACAATGATTTCTAACATAACATTAAATTAATAAAATAAATGTTACACACACTACCATGATTCGATATCCATGTTTATATAAAGTGACATATACGTCATATAGGAATATATAGGTCATATATACGTCGTATTTAGGCAGAGGGAGCCTAGCGTTATGACACTCCATTCCCCATTTGATCTGAGTGGCGGAACTCAACGCCACGGTTTACCATGTTACCAAACCCAGGAAATGAAAAATTCGTGGAGTGGGAATCGAACCCACAACCTGTCGCATTTACAGTCGCTTGTGCCTCTGCGCCACGACAGGCGTTAGGCGATTTAATTAAGAATTTTCTAAAATACCTTTTCCTCTGCAACCCCGCAGTCTTCAAGGCTAGTGTCCAAGAAACGCAGCAAAAGACAGACGTATATTAATTATGGTAATTGTTTAAAGTTTCTAAAGTGTAACTCAATTAGTCGCACGACAAAATGCCAGACCTCACTTCGTTCATTTACATATATTTTATCTGTTCTTTTATAATTAAAACTGACTGTGTTCGCGCTATTAGAATTAATTTTATCTTTAGTTGGTTTGATGTTTGATTTTTTGTGGTCTTTTCTGATCACTATGAAGATATGATTCGTACTGTTTAATATTAGGATTATTAATTTCATAATAGAATATTAAATAATTAATAATAATAAGCCCACAGGGCAGCTTGTGGCGAGCTGTTGGGGGAGTGGCGACCCCACGGACCTGAGACCTCCGGAGGGGAATTGTGATTTATCCCCCGCCTCTGGCTTGCCTTCATTGACCGGCAGAGTGGAGCGCAAGAGCTGTATGCTCGGAAGGGTGGAAGTGCTCCATCTGCGTAATAGCGGGGAAACCCGTTCACTCGCGATGGTGAAACCGGTGCACACCTCTCGACACCCTTAGCCGACCACACCGATGTTGCGCCCGAGGCTCTACGCCACTTTGTGGGGGCCCATCTAGTGGGAGGCGAGTCACCGTCCGCTAACCTTTCAATTTGAGACTGTTGAAAAGGCGGACGTCCGGTAGTCTTAATCAATAGCCCAGTACTTAGTCCATCCAAACTCCATTCCATAGCCCAATTTTAGTTTTCCATATGTTCCATAGCTCCTACGCATTAACCGGTGACCATCTCTGAGCAATTACCTATGGTTACTCAGAGATGGATCCTGGTCAATGCGTCAGATTAAAAAATATTGTTGTCTCAAAGGGGCCTCTACGTGTTGGATCTGTGTCCCCACGCAAGCCTTCCAAAGGACCGGGTTCATTTGAACCCGAGAACTTATAATGAGATACATAACAATAATAATAATAATTTATTGCACATAAAAGCATACAAATACTAATTGTAAAAATATATAGTACAAGTTAACACGTTATGTGCAATGGCGGCCTTATCACTAAGAGTGATATTTATCCCGCAGGGTAATCAAACAGACCCTAGTGTCGAGACACAACGATCTCCCCTTTTGGAATATGAGCATGGAAATTAAGATAAGTCCCACTCAACACGCAATGCCTCAATATGGCGGAAAGTGGGGAACGGAGTTGTTGAAAGAGAACGGAGTGTCTTAACACGAGGTTCTCAGGTTCCCTCTGCCTACCCTGCTATATGTGGGATACAGCGTGAAGTTAAAAAAAAAATCCCATTTCCCCGAGTAGGAATCGAACCCACAACCAATCACGTTACAATCAGACGCTATTCCACTGCGACACGATGGCTGCCTCCACCTCTGTTTGCATATTACTTTTACAAAATAATATGTACCGGATTAGTTTGAATTAATATGAACCGGAAGTTTAGATTGCAATGCCTTGACACTAGTTCCTCTCTGAATACGTTACTAATAGATTAAGAGCCCATGAACACCAGACTTACCTCATAGTATAAAAGCTGAAAATTTCTCTGTGAGTGTATCTGACAGAGGTAAGAACGATCAGCAAGTATGGAATTTGGGGTGTGGTTGAGAAAATAGATAGTAAAGGTGCATAAAAAAGTACCCCAATTAATAAGAAGACGTTATCTCCGCAGCCAGACCATCCATCATAGCCATTTTAATCTATAAGCAAGGAAAAAAAATTAAATTAAAACAGAGTTGGTGGTAGGAGCTTCGTCCTCTGTCTGGCTCGCGACCACTATCATGTCAAAGACGAACCGCCAAATATCTTATGATGAGTTCCGGTTCGATGGCATGTAAGCCAGGTTTTCCCATTCCCACCCATCCTTTCCCCAAAATGTGGTGGTTCCGAGAACGGAATACTACATTTTCCTCCTCTTCCATCTGTATCCTCTAGGTTGGCAACGCATCTACAACATCTCTGGTGTTGTAGATGTTCATGGGCGAAGGTATCCACTTACCATCAGGTGGTCCTTTTGCTCGTTTGCCATCCGTTATCCAAAAAAAAAAAAAAAGATTGTTCCAAGTAACATCTCAAAAATCACTTGTAAAGAAACAGCAAACAAAATTGAATTTTCAATTGCTTCAACATATAATTCGTTGCAGAGCGTAAACTCCAGTATCCAGTATAAAACTTATTTAATCTATCTTCCTCAAGAGTAACCTTCCTAAGTGACGCGCGGACAATTATTTAGATGTTCCCTAAACTTTAAGTTGACAACTTTTCTGATTACGTTTAATGGTACCTGAAAATGTAATTATATGTAGTAGATTTTTATTTACAAATTACTTTAACTAAATACTTCTTTCTACTAACTGACTTAAAAAAAAAAAAAAAAAAACAAGTCCCGCTGAGATGCATTAAATTTAGTGAACCGGTGGTAAATTATTTGACGTTCAAAAAATGAAGCTTGTAACTTCTTATTTTGAATAAAATTATTTGACTTTGACTTTGACTTTACTGTTTTCGCTTGTTAAAAACTACTGCTTAATTAACAGGATTCCGCAGATTGTTCATATATCAAAGCCAACATCAAAGTCAAAGTCAAAATTAAAATGAAAGTCAAACAATTGTATTTAAAATAGAAAGTCACTGCGATCTAAACTTCCGGTTCATATTAATTTGAACTAATCCGGTACATTTTATTTTGTAAAAGTAATATGCAAACAGAGGTGGAAGAAGCCATCGTGTTGCAGTGGAATAGCGTCTGATTGTAACGTGATTGGTTGTGGGTTCGATTCCTACTCGGGGAAATGATTATAATTAAATTATATTAATTTCCATGCTCATATTCTAAAAGTGGAGATCGTTGTGTTGACACTAGGTTCTGTTTGAATACCCTGCGGGATAAATCGTAAAGCTGATAAATATTGGATCTTTTTTCAAGAAAAAATTTTGGCTGTTTATTCAACATACATACATATATATCCATTAATTACAAAAAATATTAATATTCGACCTCAAGATAGTAAATACAATACGTTTATTCGAGTAGAAAGCGTGTTAAGTATATAGCCCGCAGCCGATACATAGAAACTACTGTGTGTAGTATATACAGGCATACACCTCAATAGTGAAGCGTTCTAATAACACGATTCCCATCGGCTTACCTTTTGTAAATTATAATAAATTAGTGGCGGATTTACTAAAAAAAAGGTCACCAGCAAAATCTGAGAGTGAGATACCGGCTTCCCTAAGTATATCGGCTTCTCTAAATATATACCGGCTTACCTTTTCAAAATTTTCACTTCTCGCCACTGATACACGTACGAAGGAATTATGAGTGTGGTAGCATGGAGTAGATATGATGGCATAAAGCGTCATGCTGTTTGCTGTGACGGTAAACCAGCCGATTTTACTGCCAAGTCGCGCCAACAAACGTTTCATATTAAAAATATTGTACAAGAACATGTTGTCCCAAGTGGAAATCGAGCTCGCTATCACAATTAATTCAAACTTAATATAATTAGCTTTTTTTATTGTGTTGAAAATGGCGGAACTTAACGCCGCGCTTTGTTTTACCAGAGCGGAAACATGAAAATAATTTAAATACAACGAATCCCTCGACTCAGAATCAAATCCACAGCCGTTGGCGTTTACAGTCTAACACAGTCCCTCTCAAAACACAATGTGTCATACTAAGAAGATAAGGGGAGAACGGAATCTTTTTTTCTTTCTATCTTACCCTGCTAAGTAGCAAAAAGCGTGAAACAGAAAAAAAATTGTTTGGTGCAAATTGAAATCTAACTTACAATCGTATTTTTATCAAATTTATCACAAGATTGCTTATAAATACAACCATTCCCCCAAATGGGAATCGAACCGAGAACCATTCGAACAAACACTGACCCACTACACCACTATGGCCTGAATATTATTGCCAACATTATCATAAGATATAATATAGAACATTCATTTAATTAATATTATTCTTGCTCTCATCTCATCTCATCTCGAACACCGGAAATGAATAAACAACTTTTTTAATTAGGCCCCAGCGACCGTGTTTAGCTTCCGGCCGATATCAAGTGAGGTTACACTAAAAAATATTACTATTATTGTTAGGAAACTTATATGGTATTTAAACAAGGCTATGTAAAATAGTTTAGTATGTAGCTTAATATACCGCACATAGCAGGGTAGGCAGAAAAAACAAAGCGAGAAAACAATATTTTAAGCGTCCAGCTACATTTGTAGATACGTCAGTTAATACCTGACCCTCTTTACAAGCATTTTGCACTTTCACACAATTTTTTTAGCTTCACGCTGTATCCCGCACATAGCAGGGTAGGCAGAGGGAACCTGAGAACCTAGTGTTAAGATACTCCGTTTTCTTGAGACTTTCCGCCAAATTGAGGCATTGCGTGCTGAGTAACAGAACTCAACACCGCGCTTTGCTTTATATATATCATAATAAAAATCCTGAATATTAATTATACGAGTACATACATACATACATAGCTTCACACTGTATCCAGTATATAGCAGGGTAGGCAGAGGGAACCTAGTGTTAAGACACTCCGTTCCCCACTTTCCACCAAATTGAGGTAATGCGTGCTGAGTGGCGGAACTCAACACCGCATTTTGCCTTATTATCACAGCAAGGAAATGAAAATACAGAATATTAATTATTATATTTAATATTTTCATTTCCTAGAGTGGGAATCGAACCCGAACGAACGACTCGTCGCTATCGCCTCACCTATCTTAATACAAAATGTTCTTTTTATCCTGTTTTGTGGAAAAAAGCGTGAAACTCCAAGAAAACAATAAAAATCAAGAATATTTTAAGCTTCCAGCTACATAGATAGGTAACTTAGTACCTGACATAAGTTTAAATCACATAACTTTACAGTACCAAATTTTGAACTCGTGAAGCACTCTTATAAGCACTTTGCACTTTCTTGTACCTAACTTATTATTTTTCATTAAAAGAATGAAACTGCGAGTCGTTAGAAATAGATTGAAATTTAGCGTTTTACTTTAAAGGTTAGGTCACGTTTAATATTTATGTATGCAGATATTTTTTATCTCTACCTTTTTTTTAGCTTCACGCTGTGTCCCGTATATAGCAGGGTAGGCAGAGGGAACCAGAGAACTTAGTGTTAAGACACTCCGTTCCCCACTTTTCGCTGAATTGAGGCATTACGTGCTGAGTGGCGAAACTCAATGCCGCGCTTTGCCTTGTTTTGGTAACAACCCACCCAGGAAATGAAAATACAAAATTTTTATATTTCTTGGAGTGGGAATCGAACTCACAACCTGTCGCGTTTACAGTCGCACACTTGTGCCTCTGGGCCACAATAAGCGTTACTCCTTACTAATTATATAAATGTGAATGTAAGTTTGTTTGTTACGCTTTACCTTGCACTCAAGCGATTATCATGATGTAATTTATCACTTTGAACAAATGAGTTTTTTTTTTTTATGGATACCATATGGCAAACGAGCAGAAGGACCGCCTGATGGCAAGTGGTTACCTTCGCCCATGAACATCTACATCACTAGAGATGTACTAGATGCGTTGCCAACCTAGAGGATACAGATGGAAAGGGAGGATAATGTAGTAGTCCGCTATCGGAACCACCATATTTTGGGGAAAGGATGGGTGGGAAAGGGGAAAACCTGGCTTACATGTCATCGAACCGGAACACATCATAAGATATTTGGCGGTTCGTCTTTGACATGATAGTGGTCGCGAGCCAGACGGAGGACGAACCTCCTACCACCAAACAAAATTATGTGTTATGTTTTTTATCTCATTCTCCCACCAATTGTTTACCGTGACGCATTTTCGTTACGTTGACTATGTATGAAATAACAATACTAATAAAATTTTACTTTAAAATGAACCTACCTGCCTTGTTCTTCCTATGAAAAATATTTTTTTTAACTCCACGATGTATCCCGCATATAGCAGGGTAGGCAGAGGGAACCTAGTGTTAAGACACTCCGTTCTCCACTTTCCGCCGAACTCAACGCCGCGCTTTACCTTGTTACCAAACCCAGGAAATGAAAATGCTAACATTTACAGCCGCACAGGCTTCAAAATAACCTAGTGCTCATTTTATCTTTTCTAAAACGTTTATCTAATCTCAGTAGAAGAATGCTATGTAATTAAAGCACCGCATCGCCCTCACCGTGTAAGTTACGTTTAAAATTGAATCTAACTTGAGACTGTCCGTTTCGGAGTTTTTAACTATTTTAAATCTTCTCGAGCGAGAAAGTAATTTTGTTGCAAAAGTATTTTTGTGTTCGCGGTCGCTTTTTTATAATTAACTTCTAATTCCTAGTTTTCGCCTTTAAAAGGTGAATAATTTTTTTTTTGTTTAATTTTGGTTAGGTAGTGAGAGGAGCGCGGACAGTGGAGGTGAATGTTGATTCGCATTTTAAAGGGGCCCCTTAAACCTACAAGTTGGGTCGTGAGTCCCAGGCACTCTCCAAACTCCTCTCTCTGCAACGCGATGGGCACCCGCATGGTGAATCCATGGGTTGCTAAGGAATTTCTTCTTTTTATGTCACAAGGTATACGTATATAAAACAAAATTTCACAAATAATTACAGACCTGCCATTTGAAAAATTCGAAGTAGAGATTAAAAATATATTCTTAAGGAAAGTATATTATTCTGTCCAAGAATACAGATGTTAATGTGTGGAATTAAATGCTGTTGATGCTCCCTCGGGAGGCAACTGTTGAGTTTCTTGCCGGCTTTTCTCAGCAGAACTGCCTCCCGAGGCGATGGTAGCTTCCGTTAGGACTGACACGACTGACATTTATTGTAAATTGACGAAAGTGTTTGTAACAACAATCACTTTTGAATATTTGAATAACGAATATTTTGATTTTGATTCAAAGAATATCATTTTATGCTGTGGGTGGACAAAGCGCGGCGCTGAATTACGCCGTTCAAAATGCTCGAAATGGGGCAGAAAGCGGAAGACGGAGTGTTTTATTTCTACGTTGACTACTCCTTTATGCGGTAGAAAGCGTGAAACTGTTTTTTTAATATTGTTCATATTAAAATTTGGACAAATACGGCATCTTAAGGTTCCGCCATACACCAAATACGGTGACCTTTTTGTATTACGAATATTATTTAGTTTATTTTTATTTTCATGTAACAGAATAATTATACTTATACGCCACTCAGCACGCAATGCCTCAATTCCGCGGAATGTGGGGATCGGAGTTTCTTAACACTAGGTTCCCTCTGCCTACCCTGCTACATGCGGGATACAACGTGAAGCTATGTATGTATGAATAATGAATCATTTTCGTTACTTCGCCATTAAAAAAATAAGCGCGGCGTTAGGTTCCGCCACGCAACACCGCTTAAATCTCCAGAAAGTGAAACGGAGTGTCTTAACACTAGACTCTCTATCTAAATTACCATTCGAGAGAAACATGACGATAGGAAAAAAAGGAAGAAAATCTATAAAACCTAATAAAACACCTTGAAGCTACTAAATAAATCTAAGTTAATTGGATACGTTAGATAGATTACAACCTTGAACTTCGAGGGAAATGTTCATCTTAATAAATAACACATCCAATATTAGTTAAGGATCCTTGGTCTTGCTTACTTCGGCTTTTGGTGTTTCTAACCAACTTCAAGAAAAGGTAGTTCCGATTCGACTGTATTTTTATGTGTGTTACCGCTATTCTTTATTACCCGATTGTCAGAGGGTTATGTTTTTCGCGCATATCATGTATGTTTGTAATATTCTTTATTACCTCATATATTCCCAAACCCTGCACCGATTTATATAATTAAGGTGACGTTAGATAGGTATTGATACTCCAAGTGTTCTTAGATATGTGACGTTACTTTTAATTCAATATGGCGCCCTCTAGAGGCAATTACGTCATGATTAAAAACCAAAAACATCGTTGATCGGTACCGTGTATCATATGAAAGTACTTAATTGGCACATTTCAAATATATGATACATAACCAGCTTTTATAGCTATATATTTGTATTTACTTGGTAAATTTAAAGAATTGGTTCAGTCGGGGTTTTCGTTCTTTATAATTATGTGGTAGCGAGTGCTTCTCATGTGGTCTCATTTAAATTTAGTTAAAACCTGATAAGTAGTTTTTGAGTTATTCGTAATTATTTTCCTATTATTTTTTTAGCTTCACGCTGTATCCCGCACATACTAGGGTAGGCAGAGGGAACCAGAGAATCTAGTGCTAAGGCAGTCCATTCTCTTTCAACAATTCCGTTCCCCACTTTCCGCCGAATTGAGGCATTGCGTGTAGAGTGGCGGAACTTAACTTTGTCTTGTTACCAAACCCAAGAAATGAAAAATTCCATTTCCTGGAGTGGGAATCGAACCCACAACCTGTCGCGATTACAGTCACACGCCTGTGCCTCTGCGCCACGACATATTATTTATTTAATTACACTCACTTAAACTTTTATTACCTTAATAGGTTTGAGTTTAATATAAATTGATATTTATTTACGTCTTATTCAATTTATCATAAGAAGATGGAATAGAACATAAGAAGAAGGATTTAGTTAGGTGGTAGGAGGTTCGTCCTTCGTCTGGCTCGCGACCACTATCATGTCAAAGACGAACTGCAAAATATCTAATGATGTGTTCCGGTTCGATGGCATGTAAGCCAGGTTTTCCGCTTTTGCAATATTTTTAAAAGATATTATCATTGTGCACTCCTTCGCTATATAAATTGTAAGTATGCTTTTTTTTTTTTTTTTTTTATGGATAACGGATGGCAAACGAGCAGAAGGACCACCTGATGGTAAGTGGTTACCTTCGCCCATGAACATCTACACCACCAGAGATGTTGTAGATGCGTTGCCAACCTACAGGATACAGATGGAAGGGGAGGATAATGTAGTAGTCCGCTATCGGAACCACCACATTTTGGGGAAAGGACGGGTGGGAAAGGGGAAAACCTAAGCTAAGTTTTATGTTCCTCCGTCCGCGTAACATTCGTAAAAAAGGGACAAAGTTTTTGCTTCACATATTAATATATAAATAATAAAACGTATGTGCTCTAAATATTTTATTTATTTTTAATACATTATTATGAAAAAATAGACGCTTGTCGAGGCGCAGAGGCACAAGTGACTGTAAACGCAGGTTGTGGGTTCGATTACCACTCCAGGAAATGTAAAATTTAATATTTTCATTTCTTGGGTTTGGTAACACGCAATGCCTCATTTCGGTGGAAAGTGGGGAACGGAATTGTTGAAAGAGAATGGCGTGTCTTAACACTAGGTTCTATGGTTCCCTCTGCCTACCCTGCTATATGCGGGTTACAGAGATAAAAAAAAAAAAAAAGAATTGAAAAATATTACCTACCTATTTCTTCTCCATATATACGCCAAATTTTACATTAATTCGTGCGCACAATTAGCGAAAAGAGTGCTCTTAGATATTTCCTAGATGCTTAAATATAACAATTTATACTAAAACTTTAGTAGACTTTTGAAGTGTCAAAGTGACACACTTAGGAAACAAACGGGTTCGAGTCCCGCTGCGTTCAAATTTTTATAGGTTTTTTAAATATGTTTTTCGTTTTCTAAGTGTGGGATTAACACAAAATACAAATACAAAATACAAATATTCTTTATTGCACACAAATAAACAAATAGAACATAGAACATAGAACATAGAAGTAGTAATAGCGTACAATAAGGCGGCCTTATCGCTTAAAGCGATCTCTTCCAGGCAACCTTTGGATATTTGATTTGTATAAAGTAGTGGTAGGCGGTGCACTAATCAGGATATTTACTTTAAAACACTTTAAAACTCCAAAAATAGTTAACAAATAGGTGACGGTCGATTCGAGGAGACTCACTCTCGAAGTTCTCTTTTTCAGAGAGTTACTTTTCCATCGCCACAATGGTCCTGCACCTGAGGTGTGACCGTGTGTATATGCTTGGCAACCCCCGCGTCCGATGCCACATGGGACTTAGTTGTTTCTTTCAGCGTAAGCTTCCTGTGGAAGACACACCGAACCCGACGTCTCGTGACACACAGATCTTGCAGTTCTCTTTCTGCATCAGTTTCCGGTTAGAGGCAGCAGCCAATATTCCATGTTGCAAAAGTGAGTTTCTTTTTCGGGTACTTCAAGTCTTTAGTCGTGCCCGGGTATTTCTGACACGGTAGCTCCCGCCCACTTATCGCAGGTGGCGATGTGCTCGGTGTCAACGTTTAACGCAGTGACGCTCCTCGAAGCATGTTCAGCATTTTTCTTAATCTTTCCATTATCGCCATGAAGATTGCTCTTATTGGAGCTGACCGCTATCTGGACCTCCAAAACCCATTATGGTAAAAACCAGGGAGAGGATAAAGTCAAGAAAGGAAGAGAGGAAGGGAGATCAGACAGGCGTGTGCACGGTGCGGACACCACTTTCGCTTACGCCTGGTTATAGAAAGTGTTATACAGTGGTGCTCTGAGTATCCTGCAACAGTGCGCCCGAAACATGACCTAAACCAAAGTATCGGGCAGATAAGCCTTATTATGGAACACCTCCCTGATGGTTCTCGGATGATGAGGCTGCCCGCACCTATGTATATATAACGCTTATCTCTATATAACGGCTTCCTGAATATACTGGATTACTTAATCCTTTCCCCACTGATAACTGGTATATGCCGTTCTCATCTTAATATATATGGTTGAACTATCCTAAAGGGATATGGGAAAGTGAGCAGATGGGGTAAGAGATGTTAAGAATATACTTATGATAAAAACACTTTCTTTATTAAACGACTCAAAAAGTGACTCTTTATCTAAGCGAAACCACTCGTCTTGATGATATTTTTTTTTTAAGTGTGACATGCTATTAAGTTTTTTCGATGTGGTCTCTTTAAATTTAAAATATTATATTACGACGAGTAGTTTCAAGTAAGTTATTCGTAATAAATTACAAACTTCTAAATACCATCCAAATCACGTGATGCAGGGAACTCCAGTACGTGCGGTTTCCCCAGCGAATCTCCTTCCACGTGCCACTCAACTGTGGAATTCCGTTACCTGCGGCAGTTTTTCCAGGTCGATACGAAATGGGTACCTTCAAAAAAAAGCGCGCCTTCCATCCCACTCCTAAAGGGGCCGCCGGAAAACGTACCAAAGCTCCTCTGGAGGGTTACACGGGTCAGCGGCGGGGATCACTTACTCTCAAAGCAGGTGACCCGTACGCTCGTTTGCTGCCCCTGTCCTGATCCATGTACCAAAAAAAAAAAAAACATCATTGTCTTTTTTTTTTGTGCGTTTTATTCTTGAAATCGGCTTCTTTTGTTGAAGTTCTCAAGTACTTTCTAGGACAAATTTTGCAAATTTCGATTGTAAAACTTCTGCGACTCAAGGGAATGATTTATTTTTAAATTTGACAGTTACTTCTCTCTCCTCCGCTCTGGTAAGATACAAAGCAAATCACAAAGCGTTGAAAGCTTTCACCACTCAACACGTAATATCTTATTACGGCGAGTGGTTAGGATTTTACAGAAAAATATGTATTATGGAAGAAAAAATATATTTATTTTGTATTTACTAGTCCCTGCTGACGCAGTTAACAACGTGCCGCCTAGCAACGTGGTATGTGTCTTCCCCTACTTTGAGAGCAAAACATTAATGTGGATGTGTTTTTATATACTTATTTTTAAAATCAATTTGTCATTCTTTAAAATCTCTCTTCTCGCTATATAAAAACCAGGCTAATAAAGCCAGCTTTTTCAAGCCCCTCCCTGCCTGCATAATTTTCGTAAATAGGGGCACAAAGTTTTTGTTAGTAATTTAGTTTCAATGATTAAATAAATGGTAAATATACGACTTGGTTTTGTAATAATAAAGATTTTAATAAAAAAATTAAAACCGTCTACAAATATAGAGAACGGTCTAGAAATATAGAGAACGGTCTAGAAACATAAAATGCATTAATAGTCAAATTATGACCATAACTCAAAAAGCACTCGTTACATGTTAACTAACATTAACCATATCAGAAGCACTAGCCATCAATTAAAAAAGGAGTCATTAAAATTTATTCACTCAGTTAAAAGTTGTGCGGTAACACATTTAAACGCAAAAATGTACAATTGAATTGAGAACCTCTCTTTTCTCTTCTTTCTCGTCTTATATTTATTTCCATTAATGTTTGCTACATTTTTTGCGGCGTTGAGTTCCGTCACTCAACACGCAATGCCTCATTTCGTCGGAAAGTGGGGAACGAAAATGTTAAAAAAAACACACAAGATATATCTTTTTCCTTTTCCCATATAATAAGGCAGTAAAAAAATATAGTGTGCTTCCTTTTTCTACTCTCCGCCCGTTGTTATCGTACGAATAAGTATTGCGAAACTCAACGCCACACATATGAAAGTAATATATGAATGTTACTTTAACAGAATACATATAAATTAATGCCTGTCGTGGCGCAGAGGCAAAAGCGTGCGACTGTAAACGCGACAGGTTGTGGGTTCGATCCCCACTCCAGGAAATATAATTCTTCATTTCCTGGTTGAGTTCCGCCACTCAGCACGCAATGCCTCAATTCGACGGAAAATGGGGAACAGTGTCTTAACACTAGGTTCTCAGGTTCCCTCTGCCTACCCTGCTATGTGCGGGATACAGCGTGAAGCTAAAAAAAATGTTTGTTACAGTAATGTTCTTTACGACATTATATTAATAATAAATATACAACTTGGTTTTGAATAAATTTCTTGTAGTTATTTAAAGTTTTAGTACTTTAGTCTAAAAATTTTATTAATCTAAGTTTCCATCCCTAAATCCCTTTTCGAATTAGGATTTTGTAGAAAGTGCTTTATATGAAAATATGAGACATTAACACGAAGTTTAGTAAGCTTTTTATCGGCGTTGAGTTCCGCCACTCAGCGCACAATGCCTCAATTCTGCGGAAGAGGGGAAGCGGAGTGTCTTAATACTGGGTTCCCTCTGCCTACTCCACGCTATAATACGGGATACAATTAATGAAGCTATGTGTGTATGCTTGTGTATGTATATTTATTAAAGCAACACCTTATCTATCTGTTTTAATAGCTTCCTCTTTTTTCTACCATAGTCAAAGTGAACCCTAGTGTTAAGGCACTTTCCATTCTCAGTTTCCGCCAAAATTAGAATTTAACCGCCTGTCATTGGCGCAGAGCCTGAAAGCGTGCGACTGTAAACGCGACAGGTTGTGGGCTCGATTCCCACTCCAGGGAAATGGAATTTATCATTTCCTGGGTTTGGTGATTACAAGGCAAAAGCACGGCGTTGAGTTCCGCCACTCACCACCCAATGCCTCAATTTGCGGAAAGTGGGGCACGGAAATGTTGAAAGAGAATGGAGTGTCTTTACATAAGGTTGAGTTACCTCTGCCTACTGCGCTATATGCGGGATACAGCGTGAAATAAAAAATGTATATATAAAAATACAAAAACAATATTATCCAAAACAATCAAAATTATATTTCATTTATCAAAAAAATACACACTATTATTGTACATATCGTCTCGCCAGTATTTCCCTACTGCGAGGCACCTTACACTGAGTCAGTCAAGGGGTGGATTCTGTCACTCCTTACGAGAACGCTGGGTCCTCGTCCAGTTCTGATAACGCTGATAACACCATGGTATTATCAAATGGAACCTCTGGAGTGTCTGATAATCGGGATAGCCAACGAGCTTCTACACCTTCAAGAAAAAATTATTATACAGCCATTGTTACTAATAAATAATTGTAAGAATTGTTGTTTTTTGGTGGTAGGTTCGTCCTCCATCCCAGCTCGTGACCACTATCATGTCAAAGACAGACCGCCAAATATCTTATGATGTTCCGATTCGATGGCATGTAAGCCGAGATTTCCCTTTCCACCATCCTTTCCCAAAATGTACTTAAAGTGGTTTCCGATAGCCATCGGACTACTACATTGTCACTCCTTTCCATCTGTATCCTCTAGGTTGGCGGCATCTAGTACATCTCTTGTGTTGTAGATGTTCATGGGCGAAAGGTAACCACTTACCATCCAGGCGGTCCCTTCTGCTCGTTTGCCATCCGGTATCCATAAAAAAAAAAAAAATTCTTAAATTTTTGACCTAAAAAAAACCTATTCAGTTTCTTGTAGCGCTTTATCTGAAGTCTGACGCATTAACTTTAATGAATTAGTGTTAAACTATTTGAATACAAAACTTTGAACTATATTTTGAAAGAATAGTAGTCGAAAGAGTCGTGCGTATAAGAATTTCGACACAGCCGGATATAGAACGCATGGCTGTCAGAGCATGATGGTCAGAGCGCTTGGACGGGAGACAAGAGGTTCGAGTCCTGCTGCGTTCAAAAGCGCAGAAAATAAGCTTAAAAAATCTAAAATAAATTTTTGAATACAATTTTTTATACATTTTTATGTAATGTTACAAAAAAATTAGTTATAAGAGAAAAATTGGCAAAAGTCGCCTTACGTAGCAAATAAGTCCGGCCTAAGAGTTGTTTCCCAAAAACGTGTGTACATTGATAGGTGTATATTTTCTCTCTCTCTCTCTCTTTCTCACTCTCTGACTATCCCGTCAGAGATAAAACGTGAAGAAGAAAAAATGCCTCAATTGGAAAATGAGGCTGTTTCCCACATTCTTGAAAGAGAACAGAGTGTCTTAACACTAGGTCCTCAGGTTCCCTCTTCCTAACCTGCTATATGCAGGATACAGCGTGAAATTAAAAAAAAAGAAGAAAAGTTGTATTTACGTACGAAGGACAAGGATCAGACGGTACAAGCACATTGATGGGTATTGCATTAAAGTACTCCAGCGGTTTTGAGTGTACGGTGTATTTCTTGAGACGAGAACTGCTTTTATCTACTTTTCTTTGGTTGTGTCTTTCCTGAGGAAGTAAAAAATATATATATAGCACAACGGTTTAAAAGCGTGCGATTGTAAATGCGACAGGTTGTGGGTTCGATTCCCACTCCAGAAAATTGAATTTTTCATTTCCTGGGTTTGGTAACAAGGCAAAGCGCGGCTTTGAGTTCCGTCACTCAGCACGCAATGCTTCAATTCGGCGGAAAGTGGGGAACGGAGTGTCTTAACACTACAACACTCAACGCCACGCTTTGCCTTGTTATCAGAGCGAGGAAATGATTGATGATGATTATGTTTATATTATTTTCATTTTCCTACTCTGACCAAACAGAACGCAGCGTTGAGTTCCACCACTCAACCACGTAAAGTTTAGGTGGAAAATGCAGAATGGAGTGTTTTGACACTAGGTTCTCTATGATCTTTCGCAAATCTCTGACTGATTGCTACTTACATAATAATATGCCACTTGAACCAATTCATTGATCTCATCAGTCATGAGTCGGAAAGTTAGGTTTAGATGATGCAAAGAAGGCTGTTTGTCCCCTAGAAGATTCATATACGGTTCTAGTGGACAGTTGAGGACTCTGAAAAATTATATTCATTCATTCATTCATTTATTTATTTAATTTACCAATGCAGTTTACACTTACAAAATAAAAAAACACGCCTGTCGTGGCGCAGAGGCACAAGCGTGCCACTGTAAACGCGACAGGTTGTGGGTTCGATTTCCACTCCAGGAAATGAAAATTGTATTTTCATTCGCCGAACTAAAGCATTGCGCCCTGAGTGGAACTCAACGCCGTGCTTTGCCTTGTTACCGGAGAAAGGAAATGAAAATTCTAAATATTATTTAATGTTTTCTCTTTCTGGTGTGGGAATCGAACCCACAACCTATCGTGTTTACAGTACTGCGCCGCGACTTGAAAGTGGAGAACGGAAATGTTAAAAGGGAACGTAGTGTCTTAACACTAGCTTCTCTGGCTCCCCCTGTCTACCCTGCTATGTGCGGGATAAGCGAAGTTAAAAAAAAAAAAAATGTATTTAGTTATGTATTCACCCTATAACAGCAATTCCAATGTCAATAAATATTTAACTTAATTTAACGCATGTCGTGGCGCAGAGGTACAAGCATGCGACTGTAAACGCGACAGGTTGTGGGTTTGATTCCCACTCCAGGAAATGGATTTTTTCATTTCCTGGGTTTGGTAACAAGGCAAAGCACTGCGTTGAGTTCCGCCACTCAGCACGCAATGCCTCAATTCGGTGGAAAGTGGAGAACGGAGTGTCTTAACACTAGGTTTCCTCAGCCTACCCTGCTATATGCGGGATACAGCGTGAAGCAATGTATAAGCATTTCAAAAAAAAATTGCCTATTAAAAAAAAATATGTCCTACGACTTATCAACCTAAACACGCCTTGTTATTATCTAGTCTTAAATTCCAGCTACTTCCGTTACTATCTTATAGCATTAACTCAATTTAATTACTATCGTGTTTCGGTAATATAACATCATTATGACGTGATTACTAAATCTATCTAGATTATAATTATCTATTGTTCTAGAAATTTCAGTATATAATATACACAGAGTCTAACTATAAATGCGAGTTGTTGTGGGTTCGATTCCCCTCGATCATTTAATTATTTTAATTTTTTGAAAATATAAAAAAAATATTTGTAATTTTTTTACGCTGTATCCCGCGTATAGCAGGGTAGGCCGAGGAAATTTGAAAACCTAGTGTTAAGTCACTCCATTCCCCGATTTTCGCCGAATTGAGGCATTGCGTGAGGTGGAAGTCAACCCCGCGCTTTGCCTTGTTACTAAGCCCAGGAAATGAAAATACTAAACTTTTACACATTTCTTGGAGTGGGAATCAGATCCACAACCTATGCGTTACAGTCACAAATTCTTGTCCGTATTATAATAATGTATATGTAGTATTTTCATTTCCTGGGCATAATAAGTATTGTTTATTGATATCGAAATGAGTATTAAAAGAGAACTATAGCGTGTCTATGATCTATTCTATATTCTCTCTCTGGTTTTCATCTGTCAAAAAGCCAACGTGTTCATTACTAAAACTGCTCGTTTTATTAGTAATTATAATGAGGCAAAGGGCGGCATTGAGTTCCGCCACTCAGCTCGCAATGCCTCAATTCAGAGGAAAGTGTGATACGGAAATATTACAAGAGAACGGAGTGTCTTAACACTAGATTCTCAGGGTCCCTCTGCCTACCGTACTATGTACGGGATACAGCGTGAAGTTAAAAATAATAGTATTTCCTCTTATTTTGGAGTCAGTTAATATGAAAAAATAAGTCTACGTTAAAAGATCTATTAGATAGAACACGCCACATAACAGGTGGTCAGCCTCCCAAAGGTTTTCATTTATCAATCTGTCAAAAATACACAATCTCATCTCATTTGGTGAGCAATCTATCATTACGGGCGGAAGTGACGTCATAGCTTGCATATATCGGTATATATATCTATAGATCTGTATACGTCTGTATATCGCTGCTAATATTATAAATGTGAATGTAAGTTTGTTTGTTACGCTTTCGCCGAAACTACTCAAACGATTATGATATATATATATATATATATATATATATATATATATATATATATACATACATATTCTTAGGTTTAAAAAGGATATAGAATACTTAAAACATATTAAGAAAACGTATAAAAATCTGAACGCAGCGGGACTCGAACCGCGCCTCTTGGAAACCGTCCAAGAGCTCTGACCACTAAGCCATGCATTCTTCAATTCGGCGGAAAGTGGGGAACGGAGTGTCTTAACACTACAACACTCAACGCCACGCTTTGCCTTGTTATCAGAGCGAGGAAATGATTGATGATGATTATGTTTATATTATTTTCATTTTCCTACTCTGACCAAACAGAACGCGGCGTTGAGTTCCACCACTCAACCACGTAAAGTTTAGGTGGAAAATGCAGAATGGTGTGTTTTGACACTAGGTTCTCTATGATCTTTCGTAAATCTCTTGGAAACCGTCCAAGAGCTCTGACCACTAAGCCATGCATTCTATATCCGGCTGATAACGATAAAGTTTATTAAATTAGACATTCTTGAATTTTTTTTTCCTTTAAAAATTTCAAAAATATTTAATTAATAGCATGCTCTCTTGCTGAATGATTGTCCTTTGAAATGGTTTTTGTGTAGCAGAAAGTAAAAATCTTTTTGCTGAGATGCTAACAGCTTGTTTGGTGGTAGGAGTTTCGTCCTCCGTCTGGCTCGCGACCACTATCATGTCAAAGACGAACCGCCAAATATCTTATGATGTGTTCCGGTTCGATGGCATGTAAGCCAGGTTTTCCCCTTTCCCACCCATCCTTTCCCCAAAATGTGGTGGTTCCGATAGCGGACTACTACATTATCCTCCCTTTCCATCTGTATCCTCTAGGTTGGCAACGCATCTAGTACATCTCTTGTGTTGTAGATGTTCATGGGCGAAGGTAACCACTTACCATCAGGCGGTCCTTCTGCTCGTTTGCCATCCGGTATCCATAAAAAAAAAAAAAAAAAAACATAAATAATGTTGTAACAAGCGTATAAGAATTTCGACACAGCCGGATATAGAACGCAGGGATTAGCGGTCAGAGCTCAGAGCGCTTGGACGGTTTCCAAGAGGCGCGGGTTTGAGTCCCGCTGCTTTCAAATTTTTATGCGTTTTTTAAATATGTTTTTCGTTTCTTAAGTGTGTGATTAATACTTTAAAAACTTTAAAAATATATAGCATGCTGTTCATTACAAAAATATATTTTGGTGCCTGCCTGCCTGATTGTTTGTCAAAAAAAAGGATCTACTTCAAAGTCTTCAAATAAACGCATATACGCACAATACACTATTTTTTTTTTTTTATTGATAACGGACGGCAAACGAGCAGAAGCACCTGATGGTAAGTGGTTACCTTCGCCCATAGACATCTATAACTCCAGAGATGTTGTAGATGCGTTGCCAACCTAGAGGATACTGATGAAAGGGGGGACAATGTAGTAGTCCACTATCAGAACCACCACATTTTGGGGAAAGGATGGGTGGGAAAGGGGAAAATCTGGCTTACATGCCATCGAACCGGAACACATCATTAGATATATGGCGGTTCGTCTTTGACATGATAGTGGTCGCGAGCCAGTCGGAGGACGAACCTCCTACCACCTAACAAAACAAACAAAACACTATATTATGTAGTATGGACTGACATTGGCCGAGCGAAGCCGCGGGTAACAGCTAGTGTCTGTATATAGATGTACATGAATATACATGAATAAATTTGTATGGATCTATATTAATTACGTGGTTTATAACGCTGATAGAATCAGGGTGTTACTTAAGCTTAAGCTATGTAGTATTGTTTGCTGTACAATATGTTTGTTCTTAGAAAATTGAATCGGTGAGTGCAGAAACAACGTAAGTCACAAGAAATGCAAAAATTCGTAATCGATTTAAACTACCTTAGAAAGGCAAGTTATACACTTTTTTCTCCCTCCTGCAAAATTTGAAAATCCGGACTTACGTTGTTTCTGCACTCACCGATTCAATTGTGCAAGTAAATATATTACAATATTTTAAGCTGTTAAGAGAAAATGCGGTGGTGAGTTGCGCTATTCAAAACGCAACGTCTTTATAAAATTATTTGACTTAACTAAAATACAATGCCTATCGTGGCGCAGGGGCACAAGCGTGCGCAAACGCAACAGGTTGTGGGTTCGATTCACTCTCCAAGAAATGATTTTTTAAAATTATATTTAGTATTTTCATTTCCTTGGTCTGGTAACAAGGCAAAGCGCGGCGTTAAGTTCCGCCACTCAGCACGCAATGCCTCGATTCCTCGGAAAATAGGGAACGGAATTGTTCAAAGAGAATGGAGTTTTATAACACTAGATTCTCTGGTTCCCTCTGCCTTTCCTAGCAGGGTAAGCAGAGGCATGCGGCGATATGACAGCGTAAAGCTAAAAAAAAAACTGAAATAAACGGAAAATGGAGAGCGGAGTGTCTTAGCACTAGATTCTCTCTGCTTGCTAAATCATATTAATCATTATCATTATCATGATGCATACATAAAAATAAATATATATTAATTATTAAATGAAACTATTTTAACCGAATTAATCGTATATTTTAGTATTCGGAAATTGATTTTTGGAAACCCGACGTTTCGAACACTTTACAGTAGTCTGTGGTCACAGTTAGATCTTCCAAGGTAGAGTCAGCCATCCTTCCACTTACCTATTCCTCCATTCACCCACTCCTTGCTCCTCTACCCACTCCTCAACTCCCCCTTCTCCACTCACCCACTCCTCTACTCACTCATTCCTTCATTCACCTACTTATTAATCACAAAATCTTGAAAACTATCTCATTTATCTAAGAACGAAATGAATTCTCTGACAGGGTTTAAAGAGATAAGAGCTAATAAATAATAAATTTTACTATATTATTAGAAACCAGCTTTCCGCCCGCGGCTTCGCCCGCGTGGAATTCGGTTATATCGCGCGACATAAGTAAGTAAGGAGTAGCCTATAGTCTTTCCCGAGGTCTAGACTATTTGTCAAAATTGGTTATTTTGTGATTTTATGTTTGACAATACGGAACTTCCATACAAACTTTCATCCCCTGTTTCAACCTCTTCTACCATTTTTTTCGCAATAAAAAGTATGATATGCCCTTTCCCAAGTTCAGCTCCATCTTTGTATCCAATTTCATCAAAATAGATTCAGTGGCTTAGGCGAAAGCGTAATAGACAGACAGACAGACAGATAGAGTTGCTTTCGCATTTATAATATTAGTAAGGATTTATTTGTATTAATGGGTATTAATTATAACTCTAGAATATGAGAGTAAATATTCATAGTGGTCTATTTTAAACTATACTAAATACAGTTACCGCTAAGTTAACGCGTAGGTTGTTCTTAGAGCTTTAATAGAGAGTTTTATTAGAAAATAATTAAATAATCATCTATATATTCATACGTGAAGCAAAAACTTTGCATCTCCTTTTATGAAAATTACGCGGACGGAGGAGCATGAAACTTGGCACACTTATGCTTTAGAAGGAGTGCAGAATGATAATATCTTTTTCAAATATATTAAATTGAATAGTAAATAATAAGTAAGTTATTGTTAATATTCAAAATTAACGCCTGTCGTAACCCAGAAGCACAAGTGCAACTGTAAGCGTGACAAGTTGTGAGTTCGATTCTCACTCCAGGACATATAAAAGATTAATATTTTCATTTCCTGGGTTTAACAAGGTAAAAAGCGGCGTTGGGTTCCGTCACTAAGTGGGGAACGGAGTGTCTTGACACTAGGTTCTCAGGTTCCCTCTGCCTACCCTACTATATACGGGATACAGCGTGAAGCCAAAAAAAAACTTTTTAACTTACTTGAAAATATCAACAACCTTCTCTAAAACGTCTTGCAGTACAGCTTCTTTTTCTGCTAAAGCGTCTCTCTTCTCTTCTGTTCTGATCCTCTGTTTAGTTAACTTCTCTCTAAGTTCTTCTAATATATTTTCTTTTTTGTCATCATTCATATCGTTCCAGTCTTTTCGATCAACTAAAATAGCAAAGAATGAACTAGTATCAACCAATTAAACTTTCTAACATTTCTGTTGACGGTGTTGGCACGGAGGCACATGCGTGCAACTGTAAACGCATCAGGTTCGATTCCCACTCCAGGAAATAGAACTTTTCATTTTCCTGGGTTTGGTAACAAGGCAAAGCGCGGTTCCGTTAAGTTCCGCCACTCAGCACGCAATGTCTCAATTCGGCGGAAAGTGGGGAACGGAGTGTCTTAACACTAGGTTCCCTCTGTCTACCCTGCTATATGCGGGATAGAGCGTGAAGGGACCAGAGAAACTAGTGTTAAGACACTTCGTTCTCTTTCCGTACCCCATTTTCCGCCGAATTGAGGCATTGCATGCTGAGTGGGAACTCAACGCCGCGCTTCGCCTTGTTACCAAACCCAGGAAATGAAAAATACCATTTCCTGGAGTAGGAATCGAACCCATAACCTGTGGCGTTTACAGTCGCACGCTTGTTCCTGCGCCACGACTGGCGTTAGACATCTAACACATGAACCTGTTCCTGTATCATAGATCATATGTATGTGATTAATTATCCTAATCTAAGCACTAATGTCTATTTAAGATGCCCTGAATAAGTTATTACGAGCTTTATTAAGCAATTAGAAGTAATACATAAATAATACTTTTCAGAATCAATTACAATTTAAATGGTATTTAAGCTTCAATTGTGTTAAATGATGATATATTTTCCCGTATTTTGTGAGTTACGCAGATAGAAATTATCTAGTGTGTTAGTTTATAATATTTTGTGTTGGTTGGCGGAACTTAACGCTGCGTTTTGCCTAAATAAATTGAGGCAACATATTGTAATTATAAAAAGTTGCTCAAGACGGATTTGAACGCCGTAGTTGGTCAATTACTACTGATTATGTATTTTTTTCTAAGCGAGAGAGTGCCTTTTTTAGTTTTTTCAAACAATGTCTTCCTATATGTTTATTTAATTAGAAAATTCGTGATTTTTTGCTTAACATCGCTCGCCATGATGCTTAATGCCAAATTTTTGATCACGTTATTAAAAAAAAATCCGGCTGGCTAATAACTTCAGACAAAGTAAGTGTTGAGTTTCGCCACTTAGCACTCAATGTCACTATTACGGCAAAAAAAGGCAAACGGAGTGTCTCGACACTATATCTCTCACAAAATTTATTTGTATTTTTGTGCTGATAAGAAACGTGTGCCTGTCATGGCGCAGAGGCACTAGCGTGCGATTGTAAGCGCGATAGGGTGTGGGTTCGATGCCTACTTCAGGTAACTTCAGGTTTCATTTTCTGGGTAACAGGGCAAAGCGTGGCGTTAAGTTCCGCCACTCTGTACGCAATACCTCAATTCGGCGGAAAGTGGGGAACGGAGTGTTTTAACACTAGGTTCTCAGGTTCCTTCTGCCTACCCTGCTATGTGCGGGATACAGTATGAAGCTAAAAAAAAGCACGACGGTGAATTTCGCCACTTAACACTAAACGTCTCTAATACGGCGGAAAGTGGAGAACGTAGTGTCTTATCCCTATGTTTTAACTACCTTGCTATGCAAGAAAAAGCTTCACGAAGCTTAATTAAAAGTTCACCTCACCTATATCTTGTTGCATCTGCTTGAGATTTCGCCGTAAAAGTTCGCGTTCCGCGCAAAAGTCCGTCAGTAGGGTGTACAGTGAAAAGTTTTCCTGTTCAACTTTGTCGAACGTTTCAATTATTTTGTTAACATTGTATTCATTTGTGTATTCCTGGAAAATTTATTAAATATACATTAACTAGCTGTAACATGCGACTTTCTTTGCGTGGAATAAGAAACGTAAATTTCCAATTTTTCCTATTATCTTAGGAATTTCGAGATATCCTCTCTTAGTACTTCCCTAGACTCCCTAAAAAGCCATGACATACATAACATACATGACAAATTTAAATTTTGTAGGGTCTGTTATTTTAGCTTTATTTTTTTTTGGCGTAACTCAACGCAGTGATTTGTCTTACCAAAGCGAAGACTGCTAAAATAATTCAAATAAAATCATTCCTCCTAATGGGAATTGAATGCATAACCCTTTATGTTTACAATCAAGCACTGCACCACTGCTCTACGATGGTGTCTTATTATATGTATAATTCACGCATTTTGTTGTGTAAGGGAAAAGAATTATGATACTAATCTACACCTTCCGCTTATTTAAAAACTTGAATACCTGAAGTTAATATATATAAAATAATAACGTCTGTCGTGACGCAGAGACACTAGCGTGCGACTGTAAATGCGACAGGTTGTGGGTTCGATTCCCACTCCAGGAAATGTTAAAGCTTAGTATTTTCATTTCTTGGCTTTGGTAACAAGGCAAAGAGCGGTGTTGAGTTTCGCCACTCAGCACGCAATGCCTCAATTCGGCGGAAAGTAGGGAACGGAGTGTCTTAACACGTCGGTTCTCGGGTTCCCTCTGCCTAACCTCCTATATGCGGGATACAGCGTGAAATATATATATATATACATATATACTCGTAGCTAAGTCTCCTAACTTACAATCGTCATTTTTAGTCATATACGTCTCTACGTACATGATGGCGTAAATTCATACACTGTGTTAATATTGTCTTAATTTTATTAGACAGAATGTGACTTTAGATCTCGTAAGTGTCATTTAAGACTGCCACTACTATAAATAGATATTCGAAATTTGCCATTCAATTTATCAATTGAAAAACGAAAGGAAAATGTTGTAGCCTATTTAAATAAAGAATATTTTGACTTTAATAATATATTTAATGCCTGTCGTGGCGCAGAGGCACAAGCATGTGACTGTAAACGCGACAGGTTGTGGGTTCGATTCCCACTCCAGGAAATGGATTTTTTTATTTCCTGGGTTTGGTAACAAGGCAAAGCGGGGCTTTGAGTTCCGCCACTCAGCACGCAATGCCTTTATTCGGAGGAAAGTGGGGAACGGAGTGTCTTGACACTAGGTTCCCTCTGCCTACCCTGCTATATGCGGGTTACAGCGTGAAGCTATATATGTATGCATGATAATATATTTGTAATATTTTTCAAATGGTTATAGGTTCGATCCACTCTCGGAGAAATGAAGGTATTTTAATTATTTCCATTTTCTCACTATGGAAAGACAATGTGCCACATAAAATTCCACCAATCAACAATACAATCTTTAACTCGGGCGGCGTAAGGAGCACGCTGAAGTAGAATTGGGCTGGCCATATGTCTAGACGTAGCTACGGTCGATGGAGCCGACACGTGTTAGAGTGGAGACCGTGTTTAGGCAAGCATAGTGAAAGTATTGACTTAGGAAAAAAAAAGTCCCGCTTAGTTTCTTGCGCCGGTTCTTCTCAGGTCTGAGGCAATAAATTTTATGAACTGGTGGTAAATTATTTGACGTTCAAAAAATGAATCTTGTAACTTCTTACTTTCAATAAAATGATTTGATTTGATTTGGACACCCTACGGCACGATGGACAGACGATATAAAGAAGGTGGCTGGCAGCGGGTCGGCGCCATTTGCCCAGGACCGGGATGGTTGAAGTTTTATGAGGGAGGCTTACGTTAAGCACTGGACGGCTACAGGCGGATAAAAGGAGAACCGAGTGTCTTGACTCCACGTTCTCTATGATTACCCAGCTATGTGACATAAAGCGTTAAGCTATACATATAAACAAATAATGATTTATTATTTTTCCTGCATTTTCCTGTATTTCAGAATAAGAACCACTGAAATTTCAGGGAAACACCTAAATCGCGCCAGATAACTCCGTCCGCAAATATTTGACTTTTCAATTCCTCGCTACATACGACGACGTTTAAATAAAACACTCCATAGGCTTGCGAAATAATATTTATGTCAAACAACGGAAGCTTCTTATGAGTTTTGTTGCTATTTTGTTAACCGACTTGAAAATAAGGGAGTCATTAATTCGATTGTATTTTTTTATGTGTGTTAGATATAATTTATTACTGGGTGAACTAATTTTGATGTTTTTTGTAACGAAGTTCCTGACCGCGTGTTGCGAAAGGGCTAGACGGAAAAAATTAAGACCAAAAGTTGTAACGACACTTTTTTCTATAGTTGTAACTCGTGAGGCGTGCCTGTGTTTCTCTCTCTCTCTCTCTCTCTCTCATAGAGAACAAGCCAGTTTCGTCTTTCTATTTCCCATTGAACAGTGTGGTGTCGCGACGATTATTTTTGGAGAATTTCGTTCCATCCCGGTGTAATGACACCTCTCATTTTTTTATAAGATAGCTAGTGTTTCTGGTGTGGTTCCATTTATATTTGGTTCAGATCTGACGATTAGTTGAGTTTTCATCAACAATTTTTTTATTTGAAACGAGTATATTTATGAAAAACTGTACGTACTGGTGAAGTGGATGTGACGGGATCGTTCTGCATAATTTAACACTCTGAATTTTGAATACATCACAAATAAAATATTTGGATTTAATAAATAAGTTTAAAAGAAAAAAAAAAAAAAGTTATTTATTAAACTATTTATTAGATTACTTATTTTAACTGTGTATATTGTATAGTCATTCCTCCGAGTGGGAATTGAACCTGAAACCTTCGCGATTACATACAGACCCCTGAGATGACGCCGTGATAATCTTCATACATACAAAAAAATCTAAATTATTTAATATAATATCTAAAAAACACAGCAAAATACATATAAATATAAATAAAATTACGACACTCACATAAATTTCCTCCTAAGATTTTTGAGTGTATGTCAAGTCTTTCTGTATTTTTCTTCTTCTTCCTTCTCCTGCTGTTCTTCCCTTTGCTCTTGGAACTTGTTAATCCTTATAACACCTTTCTTTGCCAAAAAATTATACAACTTCATCTCGTGGTCAAATGCCTTTTGCAAATCTCTCATTTCCTGAAACAAATAAACAATGTGTTTACTTCTCAAACAAGTAACTCTATAAGATCTAAAACTATCTACTACTAGGTGATAGTTCTTTCCAATACGTATATGCGTGTTACTTTAATATTAAAGGAGGTATTGGCAGGATCGTCTCAAATTTTGCTAGGTAGAGAGAGGACCTCTGATAATTTCCTTTTTGTCAACTTTTGTGCAACGACGCTTTATACGATTAAATAACCAACAAAGTCCACCAAAAGTCTATAAGAATCTCGACATAGCTCGATACGAACGTGAAGCTAAATTGATTAGATCGCTAGGACAGATACCAAGGGACGTAGGTTCTAATCCTATAATATTTTATAAGGATTTTCAATAGTTTTTGTCACCTCCACACTTCGTCCAGCATTACAATATAGTAAGACAGAACCAAATGTCCAGACAATCTATTCTTTACTATCCGTCTGAATTCGAAACGTTGCATGAGTAGAGGAATTACACTGTACTTTGTCTTAGCAAAGTGGTGAATTTTTTTTTTTAAATATAATCGTTGTCCCAAATGGGAATCAAACCCACAACCTCTCGCGTTTAGTTCGTCACAATCCCTCATGATTCCAGTAGTTTTTACCTGTATTTGTATCATTTGGTCCATTTTCCCTTTGTCCTGTATAGATCTTAGCTTTATGCACCACTCGTCTCGCTGATCGTACGCTAATGTTGACGATTCGAATAAATCTGTTAGAAATTTCTTGCCCTTCTTCAGAGCGTTCAGCATTTTGGTCCACGATTGGTTAAATAGGGCCCTGTATTTACAATTATATGTGTAATAAAATATATGTACGTGTATATATATATATATATATATATATATATATATATATATATATAAAATAGCATATGTAAATATAATATAAATATCTGTATATAAATATGGGACGCAAAAACTAGGTGCTTAACTTGGTACCTTTTTACGAAAATTACTCGGACGGAGGGACATAAAATTTGGCACACTTATAGTTTATATAGAGAAGGAGTGTAGAATGCTAATATTATTTTCAAATAATTCATAAAAAGATATAAATTAACAAAATAAATGTTACACACACTACTATGGTTTGACATCCATGTTTATATAAAGTGACATATATATTGCTGATGACAACGCGTCAACAGGGACACTAGTATATATAATTCATTATTTTTCCGTATAGCAAGGTGTTCAGAGAGAACCTAGTGTTAGGACACTCCGTTAGGCAGTTTGACCAAAAATTTTGACATTATTTGTTAAGTGGCGGAACTCAACGCTGTGCTTATTCCTCCTAGAGTGGATACATGATTTTCACTTCTGTTATAACGATGGTTGTAAGATCGATCCCTACTCCGAATTTTATTAAAATAATTGAAATATAATCATTTCTTTGTGGGAATCGAACCCAGTACCATCAGGTGTACTGTTTCTGATCATCTGATGATGAATAAACTAATAAACGGTTTACAAGAGGCGCGGGTTCGACTCCCGCTGCGTTCAAATTATTATACGTTTTCTGTATTAGTTATTGTTATTTTTTTATGTTTTTCGTTTCCAAAGTGTGTGATTAACACTTTTTAAGCCTTAATAAACTAATAAATTACCATGAAAAAGAAAGAGGTTACCTGTCATTCAGCATATGTTCTATTTCTTCTCTTATGTTCTTATTCTCGTATTGTAGTACATTAAACCTTCGTATCGCAACCTCGAGCTTGTTTTCAGCGGATATCAACATTTTCTCGCTGTAACTGCGACGTTCTTCTAACTGAAAGGTTTTACTATACATACATAGAGAGCTTCACGCTGTATCCCGCATATAGCAAGGTAGGCAGAGGGAACTTGGTGTTAAGACACTCCGTTCCCCACTTTCCGCGAATTGAAGCATTGCGTGTTGAGTGGCGGAACTCAACGCCACGCTTTGCCTTGTTACCAAACCCAGAAAATGAAAAATTCATTTCCTGGAGTGGGAATTGAACCCACAACCTGTCGCGCTTACAGTCGCACGCTTGCGCAACGACAGGAGTTAAAGATATATAAGATAGTTATAAAAAAGGTATATTTTTTAAATTATTTTATTATAATACTGTTGTGGCACAGTGAGATAGAATCTGACTATGATTATGTCTAGTAGGAATCGAACATTCCTGCTCGAAAATTGATCATATATAAAAAGTTTTTATTGCTTCGCTCTGATAAGACAAAACGCGGCGTTAAATTGCGCCAATCACCACGCAATTTGGACGCAAAGTGAAGAACAAAATATTTTAGTATTAGATTCTTTAACTATCCTTTATTCTAGTTTCACGCTGTATCCCGCATATAGCAGGGTAGGCAGAGGGAACCTCCGCCGAGGTTTCGGGAGTTCCCGTGGGCCTCGGCCAGTGCCGGTAGAGGAGGAGCACCGTGAGGTTTTAGTGAGTATACGGACGGCCTCTTTACAGTTGGACCGGAGTCCCACATAACCCGTCCTGTGTCCCCGATCGGTTATCCGTAACGGATTTCCTCACAAAAAAAACCGAGGAAACCTTAGAACCTAGTGTTAAGACACAGCGTTCTCTTTCAACAATTACATTCCCTACTTAACTAAAATTAAAATCAAAATATTCTTTATTCCAGTAGGCATTATAAGCACTTTCGCATCGTGTCAGTCGTGTTAGTCGTAACGGAAGCTACCACCGGCTCGGAAGGCAGTTCTGCTGAGAAGAGCCGGCAACAAACTCAACAGTTGCTCTTTTCAAAATAAAATTTTAAATATACAACTATGATGAGCCTCCCGGGTGAGCGTCAACAGCATTTAATTCCACACATTGATATCATTATAGTATTCTTGGACAGAATAATATACTTTTTTCAATAATATGTTCTTAATCTTACCTTTACATTGTTGAAGATCTGTAATTATTTCTGTACAAGTTTATGTAACTTAATTCCTTTGTAGCAAAAAGCGTGAAGAAAAAGAAAATCTAGCAAACATTACTAAACTTAAAACAAAGGTTATTTTTAAGTGTTCGCTTCGCAAAGTTTCTTACCTGTCCATTATTAGCGTTAACAGTCTTCTTAAGGTGCAGCATGTGCTTGTTTTTGCGATGCAGCAAATTATCCAGCTGGCTCATTAGAATTATACCTTCTGTGGAAAAATATATTTTTAAATAAACTAAGTGGACTAATCGCATATATTTACAATTACTTTCTTGTGTTCGTGAAGGTATTTTTATTTTAACACTAGCTGTTTCTTGCTTCTTTGTTTGCTTGTTAAAATTGCATTTTTTTTCTTGTTTATATAGAAATTTAGATAAATACTCTCTTAGTGCTTCTCTATACTCCCTATATGTCACATGCTAGCGTTCTATGACCAGTAGTCTGTATAATGTCTGTCAGCCACTGTTTGAAGATTAGACGGTTTCCAGAGGCGCGGGTTCGAGTCTCGCTGCGTTCAAATTTTAATGGGTCTTCTAAATATGTTTTTCATTACCTAAGTGTGTGGTTCAAAACTTCAAAAATATTTTTGATATTTTAAATTGATAAAATAAATAAAAATAAACAAGCCTTTATTATTTCTTGCTTACACTACAAAATATAATCTTATATCTAATTAAAGAAATACTGTTAAACAAAATACAGTTACTATATATATTTACCTCACTTCCCATAATAAAGACAATAATAGTGCTTAATACCTAGTATTAATAATGTATATATATATATATATATATATATATATATATATATATATATATATATAAGAAGAGCATATATAAAGGAAGAAGATGAGCATATATATATATATATATATATATATATATATATATATATATATATATATATATATATATATATATATATATATATATATATAGATATATATATATATATATATATATATATATATAATCACACTTTAATAAACGAAAACTTTTTAAAAATGTTTCTTTTCAGTAGTTTTTGCATAAAAGATTAACAAACACCCTAACAAACTCTTATTTATTATACAGGCTGTTAATATAAGTATAGTAAATACCTTCACACTTTTGTTCAGTGTCTGTGCGATGCAGTAAAGCTCGCTTTAATCCAATCTTCATCTTTCTGTCGTTCTTCTTATGAGCTCCCGACTTAGCTATCTACAGGGTGTGCGGATTATGTGAAAATGTGTTTTTTGTATGAAAAATATTTATATTATATGTTTATATACGACGCCTATCGTGGCGCAGAGGCACAAGCGTGCGTAAACGCGATAGGTTGTGGGTTCGATTCCCACTCCAGGAAATGTAAAAGTTTAGTATTTTCATTTTCGGGGTTTGGTAATATAACAAAGCGCGGCGTTGACTTCCGCCACTCAGCATGCAATGCCTCGATTCGGCGGAAAGTGGGGAACAGAGTGCCTTAGCACTAGGTTCTCAGGTTCTCTGCCTACCCTGATATATGCGGGATACAGCGTGAAGCTAGAAAAAATGTTTATATAGAGGCACTAGAGGCGCAGTGAGAAAATATCTGTCTGTAAACTCGATTGGTTGTGGGTTTGATTCCCACTCAGGGGAAGGATTATATTGATATTTGAAATTAATTATTGATATTGATACGACAAGGAGCAATGTTTTTTTTAGCTTCACGCTGTAAACCGCACATAGCAGTGTAGGCAGAGGAAACTTAAGAACCTAGTGTTAAGACACTCACTCTGTTCTCTTTCAACCGTTCCTCACTTTCCGCCGGATTACGATTTCCGCCATTGCAGTGTTAGGTAACGCTATTTAATACGCAATATCTCGAAATCGGATCTGCAATCGGAGAACGGAATAACTTGCCACTAGATTCTATCTGCCTATCTTGTTATAAGGGAAAAATGATAAGCTAAATTATATTACCTTTAGATCTTTATGCAAATTCAAGTATTCTTTCTTAAGAGTTCTAAGTAAGTGATCCTTCTGTCGAAACTGAGGATGCACACCCATCGTGCGTTGTAGTCGATCGATTTGTGTCATTCGTACCTGCAAGTATCAATGGAAAAAAATTATAATAAGAATATTTTTATTTCTTTTTCAAAAATGTTATGTACCTTATATACATATCAGAAAGTATAATAACGTAATTGGAGAGCACTAAGACGGTTTTCATGAAGTGTTGGTTCAAATCCTGCTGCGTTGCGTTTTGGAAACCGGTATTCGGAACGCGTCTGACTGCAAACGTGATTGGTTGTGGGTTTGATGCCCTCTGAGGTAATGATCATATGTAAATTATTATATACCCATATAATATACCAATAACACAAGTTAAATCTTATAATGGGTACCAAAGTTTATAAATACCAGTGTCAAAACAATAAAAGTAAGAAGATCATATTATGTATCTGGTTACTGTATAACTTTTTTTTTGGTCCAATAAAGATATTATTTATTTATTATTATGTAATGTAATAATGTAATTTAAATTATTCAGAGAGTTGAAAGTAGAGAACAGAATGCCTTGACAGTATGAAACAAACCGTGAAGAAAGAAATTTGGTATTCCGAAATACATTTTAGAAAATCCGAGTTTTCGGTCATATTACACATTTAATTGAGCTAAAATTGTTTCATTTATATTGTGTAAAAAATTGTAAAAATCAAAAATCTCAATATAAATTTAGTTTAGCTTTAAAACTACTAAGATATCTCACTTGTCGTTGCAGTCGCAGGTGTTCGTCCTCCATTTTCTTAGAAACTTCCGGTTCAGACTCCTGCTCTTTATTCGCCTCCATATTGTGTTAATGTGAAAAAAAATACTATAAATATAAGTTTAAATTTCAATTTATAAACGTGGCTTACTTGATTTTATTATATTGACGTATGTTTTCATTTCGAGACCATCGTGGCGTAGTGAGATAACAGGTTGTGGTGGGTTATAGGTTCGATTCCCACTGGGCGAATGATTGTATATAAATTATTATCCTCAATTCGGCGGAAAATGGGGAACGGACCGTCTTAACACTAGGTTCTCAGGTTCCCTCTGCCTATCCTGCTATATGCGGGATACGGCGTAAAGCTATGTATGTATGTAAATTATTATAATTTCTCCGCTCTGATAAAACAAAGTTGATTTCCGCCACTTCCGCTATATCTCGATCGGGACATGGAGAACGGAGTGTCTTAACACAAGGTTACTACGCTATTGACTTACCGTTAGGTTTGGTTGGCGTTGATTACCAAAACTAAGCTATATATGGTGTTATGTGAAATTTTTCTATTTTCATTTCCTGGGTTTGGTAACAAGGCAAACCGCAGCGTTGAGTTCCGCCACTCAGCATGCAATGCCTCAATTCGGCGGAAAGTGGGAAATGGAGAATTTTTGTTACAAGAGAACGGAGTGTCTTAATAGTACGTTCTCTGGCTATGCGGGATATAGCGTGAAGCTAAAAAAAAACTAAGTATCAATACCTGCCACAGTCCATCATGGCACAGTTTGATAGATACTGCATATACATATCATGGCTGTGGGTTCCCATTCAAGGGAATGATTATTTATAAATAATTTACATTTCCGCGCCCTGCTAAAACAAGGGGTTGAATTCAATCAATGCTCATTGTCATGATTTTCGAACGTTTAACTTATTTAATTAAGTTAACCGATAAGTCGATTCCCACTCCAGGAAATGAAATTTTTTTTATTAGAATTATTTATATATTATTTTTTTTTTTTTTTTTCCTAGATTTGGTAACAAGGCAAAGCGCGGCGTTGAGTTCCGCCACTCAGCACGCAATGCCTCAATTCGGCGGAAAGTGGAGAGCGGAGTGTCTTAACATTAGGTTCCCTCTGTCTACCCTGCTATATGCGGGATACAATGTGAAGCTATGTACGTATGTACTTACGACTTCCTTGTGTTACTTTCTATAGTACTAGAACAAGTAAGTCACAAGTCACTGCTCCTCAGGTTATAAATATTTACAAAGAAAAAAGTGTTTTGAAAATATTTTCCAGCGCACGCGATGCAATTTTTCACACAAACAATTTATAGCTGCATAGTAAATAATGCCAGTTAACCCTTACGAAGAGCCTGTCGTGGCGCAGAGGCACAACTGTAAACGTGACAGGTTGTGGGTTCGATTCCCACTCCAGGAAATGGAATTTTTCATTTCCTGGGTTTGGTAACAAGGCAAAGCGCTGCGTTGAGTTTCGCGACTCAGCGCGCAATGCCTCAATTCGGCGGAAAGTGGGGATCGGAGTGTCTCAACACTAGATTCCGTCTGCCTACCCTGCTATATGCGGTATTCCTACAGTAAGGACGGAAAAAGCGGTGCTTCTCATTTTATAACGGGTTACAACTCATTTCAAATATGAACAATTCATCAAATAAAATTCTAAACTGAGAGAAGAAGAGGTTATAAATTCGACTGCATTTTTTATGTTTCTGCATAACTAAAAGCCCATTTTGATTGTTATTTCTTAATATTATAGCTTCTAATGTGATTCCAATTAAATTTAGTTAAGTTTTTGAGTTATTTGTAATAATTTTATTTTTTAGTGCATTTTCTATAAAGTCTGTTCTCTTTTTTGTTAAAATCTTAAATATCATATCTTAACTACGATGATAACAATCTTATAGAATAGAATAGAATTTAGATTTACGGGAACTGATGAGGCTATGGTGCAGTAGTCTTAGACAGTAAACGCGACTGTTGTGGGTTCGATACCCAATTTGAATGGAATGATTATATCATAAGTTTTTTTATTTCTCTTCTCTGCTATGACGAGTGTATCACTTAAAAGTTCACTTAACATCAATACGGAAAGTGGAGAGCAGAGTGTATGGACTTTAGATTCTTAGGCAGGTGTGAGAGTCTCTCTCTTTTTTGTTAAAATCTTAAATATCATATCTTAACTACGATGATAACAATCTTATAGATTAAAAATTATATAATAAGTATATTCTACTTACCCTGTATTATGCTAAAGTTATAAAAAAACACAGTAAAACACATACAAATATAATAATGCTATGGAACTACAAACAAAGTCAAAAGGGGTAAGGGGTGAAATCTGATCATATAAGGGCGGCAATCAATTAATATCATAATAATATTAATTGCTCAATCTCGCGTGGACGGAAGTGACCCCTACCGCATCGAGAGGGTTGGGTCCACTCGGGGTACATAACCGATTCCATATCCGTCGCGTGTATGAAACTGTGTCGCCTAATTATAACCTGTAAGACTTACAATGTAAAGTTTTTTGATGCTTTATTTTTTTATCTCTACTCTACTCTTGTTTCGTTTTTGTTTTTTTTTCTTTAACTTCACGCTGTAACCCGCATATAGCAGGGTAGGCAGAGGGAACTTAGTGTTAAGACTTCCTCATTTTTCGCCGAATTTAGGCATTGCGTGCTAAGTGGCGGAACTCAACGCCGCGCTTTGCCTTGTCACCAAACCCAGGAAATGAAAAAATCAATTTCCTGAATAGGGCATTGAACCCACAACCTGTCGCGTTTACACGCTTGTGCCTCTGCGCCATATATGTGAAGCGAAAACTTTGTATCCCTTTTTAAGAAAATTACGCGGACGCAGGAGCATGAAATTTGGCACAATTATAGTTTATATAGAGAAGGAGTGCAGAATGTTAATATTTTTTTTAAATAATGCTACAAAAATATATTAAATTAATAAAATAAATGTTACACACACTATCATGGTTTGACATGCATGTTTTTAAATAGTGACATATACATTGCTAAAGACAACGCGTTGTTAACGCGTCAACAGGGACACTATTATCAATAAATTAAAAACATTTTCTACATAAAATCGCATCTATAATAAATTATTAAGTATTAATAAATTTCTATTTAAATAATAAATAATATGCACTTGTATGTTTCAAGTGTTCCGTACCTGGCAATCGTCATATGCGATAATCAAACTAAACCGAAATCTATAATACCCTTCAGTTATATGATACCTTAGATATCCTATAAAGTAGTAGAATTTAGATTTACGGGAACTGATGAGGCTATGGTGCAGTAGTCTTAGACAGTAACGCGACTATTGTGGGTTCGATACCCTATTTGAATGGAATGATTATATCATAAGTTTTTATTTCTCTTCTCTGCTATGACGAGTGTATCACTTAAAAGTTCACTTAACATCAATACGGAAAGTGGAGAGCAGAGTGTATGGACTTTAGATTCTTAGGCAGGTGTGAGAGAAAAATGATAATACATACATACATAGCTTCACGCTGTATTCCGCATATAGCAGGGTAGGCAGAGGGAACCTAGTGTTAAGACACTCCGTTCCCCTCTTTCCGCCGAATTGAGGCATTGCGTGTTGAGTGGCAAAACTCAACGCCGCGCTTTGCCTTGTTACCAAACGCAAATTAAACTTTACAGTTCCTGGAATGGAAATCGAACCCACTATCTGTCGCGTTTACAGTCGCACGCTTGTGCCTCTAATTTCTCAGGTTCTCCTCTGCCTACCCTGCTATATGCGGGATACAGCGTGAAGCTAAAAAAAATAACGAATATCAGACTAGAAAAAATATGTCATCTAAGAGATTAAATAAAAAATTCCAACATTTCATAGTAAAATTGAAATCTAAATATATGTAATTTGGTGTGCAATCTCGCTCGCGTCATATCATATCATGCTCGTACTGCGATGACTCCGAGTGCTGGTTAAGTTTAAATACACTCGATGAAAATTTCCATTTCACGCTGGCTTGAGCTGATCTTTTCTTGTATCTATATGTATGTATGTTGGTTTGTTACGCAATATGTTTTAAAGTTGTACTCAGAAATGTAAATTTATATATTAATACGTGAAGCAAAAACATTGTACCCATTTTTACGAAAATTACGCGAGTGGAGGAGCATGAAACTTGGCACACTTATAGTTTATATAGCGAAGGAGTGTACAATGATAATGCATAAAACATATATTAAATTAATAAAATAAATATTACAAGCACTACCACTATTTGACATCTATATTTACATAAAGTGCTGCATATACGGTTCTAGACAGCGCGTTGTTAACGCGTCAACAGGGACACTAGTAGTTTAAAATATGAAACATTAAAAAATGTATACATATATATATATATATATATATATAATAACTGCGCCACTATGGCCTCATTTACACAGATATATTAATATATAGACAGTGTAGTTAGTAGTCAATTATCACATTAACGCAGTTTGTGGTTCCAAATAGCTTATATAAATGTTAGTAGCCATTTGTGGGCCTGTAATAGGTTCAATGAAAGTGAATCGAGCGTGAAAATTTACTTCCCATTTAATTTATTTCACATACATACACATATAAGTATAGAAATGCTAAATAATTCGTATAATTTCAACGTTTTGGCAAGTTTTTGGATTTGGATTACATTTTCTAATTGTTTCTCCCTTTTTCTGGTTTGCAATAGCGAATGTGTCCTTTGATGTGAACTTATACGCAGAAGGGTATTTCTTCAAGATTTCCTTCTTTACCTCATTCATATGGCCCAAAATTTTCAACTTTTTTAGCATAATAAAACGTATTCCTATGAAAGTAGGTAAATAGTATTGTGGTACACAATGAAAGTAGGTGAGATAGGGATTTCAAATATTTGTTTTGTGGTACACCTATTTTCATAAGAACATTACATTTTATTATGCCGAAAGTGTCAAAAATGTTGTTCCATATGAATCAGAAAAGGATGAATTACCTGAGCAAACTATTTTACGAGTACATGCAGTCAGATCGACTTTGGCAGAGTTACTAAGCCAAGGTCAAATTCAGTCTGTGATAAAAGTTGAGTACATAGCGGGAAGCGACTGATTGTAAACGCTATTGATTGTGGATTCGAACCCACTCGGGGAACGTTTATAATTCAATTATTTTATTTCCCTGCCCTGGTTTTACCAAAGCATGGCGTAGTGTTCTGCCATTTAACACGCAATGTCTTAAATTAGGACAAAAAGCGAACGGAGTGTCTTAACACTATGTTAACTCCGACTACCCCTGCTACGGGATAAAGCGTGAAACTACATCATAAGTCAAGTATAAATATTAGAAATATCAAAATATTACCTCCCAATGCATATATTTTGCAAAATTCATAAAATTTATCTGTCCATCACTTGTCTAGTGAAAAGATATATAAAGTTATTTGAAAATTGCACTTCCATACAAAATTGTAGAATTGTTAAATTCGCTATACTTCTACTACTATAGAAGTGAGTTGAAGTTAAACTTCTTGACATTTACACTAAAGCAAATCGTGAATTCCGCGAACTAGCTGTACGACCTCCGCATTTTTATCATAATGTAAAGGAAAATTTCACCTGTCGGTTTTCTTGCGGTATTAGATAATAATCCTTTTTTCTTAACTTCACGCTGTAACCCGCATATAGCAGGGTAGGCAGAGGGAACCAGAGAACCTAGTGTTAAGACACTCCGTTCTCTTTCAACAATTCCGTTCCCCACTTTCCGCCGAATTGAGGCATTGCGTGTTGAGTGGCGGAACTCAACGCCGCGCTTTGCCTTGTTACCAAACTCAAGAAATGAAAATACTAAATTTTATATTTCCTGGAGTGGGAATCGAACCCACAACCTGTTGCGTTTACAGTCGCACGCTTGTGCCTCTGCGCCACGACAGGCGTTAAAAAGTATAAAGAATTTGTTTCATTATAAATAATAACTTACAGCTATATTACTTTAATATTTCATCTATATCTGTTAAGTAGTTTTTGCGTCACTGAACAACAAACGTCTATTCTAACAGACTTTCGCAAATTATAAGATTAAATTGAAAATATTAAAAAAAACACTATTTCTGTTACCCTAAACTCTATATATGGTAATAAATATGAATGGTACATTAATATACCTAAAATTCAACTGGGAATCGAACTCCCAATCGTCGTAGTAATGTTCCACTGCGCCACTATGGCGAAAAGTAATAATATTTTATATAATAATAATCTACTTGCACTCAATTATAATCGATCTTACATGTTGTACATTTCAGTTAAAAATAAATGTACTTTTTCTATGAATTACAGGAACTAAGGTAACATATTTAAGGCCATCAGGCACAGTGGAAAAGTGTATGACTGCAAATGCGAACAGTTGTGGGTTCGATTCCCACTCGAGGAGTGAGCATATTTAAATTAAGTAAATAAGCCAAAGTTCGGCGTTGAGTTCCGCCCTCAACACGCAATATTACGGATTCAGGATAATGGAGTATTTTAATCCTATATTTTAATCCTAATATCTCTCTGACTACCCTATTATTATTTTTTAGCTTAACGCTGTATCCCGCATATAACAGGGTAGGCAGAGGGAACCTGAGAACCTATTGTTAAGACTCTCCGTTCCCCACTTTCCGCCGAATGTAATATTAAAGGAAATATAAAAGTTTAATATTTCCTGGGTTTGGTAACAAGGAAAAGTGCGGCGTTGAGTTCCGGCACTCAGCACGCAATATGGAGTGTCTTAACACGTCTGTTCTCAGGTTAACATCCTGCTATGTGCGGGATACAGTGTGAAGCTAAAAAGAAGTAACAAAATATAAAAAAAAACGATATCAATTTCTTCCAGTTAGAGTTTCTGCACATTAGATAGCATAACTAAACGCCGTACTTTTTATTCCATACAATCTATACTATAAACAAAAACAAAAAAAGAAATCAATCGGGAATCGAACCTCAAATCTTCGGAGGTACAATATAAAACTGCATTATAGTAGCAAAAGGAAAACACGTCAAGTTTAAATTTAACTTCACGTACTCGTATTTAAAAATGGCTTAAAGCCCGCTATGATTTTATGAAGAGCCTCTTTACCTCCTAAGTATAATTTTTTTGGTAAATATTCATACAGTGGATATATACTATTTTCAGTTTCGAGGTAATCGTGTCGCAGTGGAACGTTTGACTGTAAACGCTATTGGTTGTGGGTTCGATTGCACTCGTGGGAATGATTTTTAGCTTCACGCTGTATCCCGAATATAGCAGGGTAGGTAGGGAACCTGAAAACGTTGTGTTAAGACACTTCGTTCTCCACTTTCCGCCGAATTTAGACATTGCGTGCTAACTGGCGGAACTCAACGCCGCGCTTTGTCTTGTTGCTTTTTACTACTAAAAAGCGGTTATTTTAATATTACAAGCAGACACGCCTGTCGTGGCGCGGAGGCTGCAGAGTGCACTGTAAACGCTACAGATTCGATTCCCACTCCAGGAAATGTAAAAGTTTAGTATTCCTGGGTTTGGTATTAACGCAAAGCGCGGCGTTGAGTTCCGCCACTCAGCACGCAATGCCTGAATTCGGTGGAAAGTGGAGAACGGAGTGTTTTAATACTAGGTTCTCAGGTTCCCTTTGTCTACCGTGATACATGCGGGATACAGCGTGAAGCTAAAAAAAAAAACAAGCAGACACTTCAATTTTATTTATAATTATAGATAAACAACTTTATCCAAGGAAAGTTGGATCAACATATCAGTAAACTCGATAACACAATGATGACAAGTTTTAAGATAACATAAACATAAGTTGGCGTGCCACTAGCGCTCGCTCACCTCTGCACTGTCCAGATCTGATACAAACTTTGCAACGACACTCAATGTCGATTTACTTATATTATTCATATAACTATTTTGTTTTGTTTCGTTCTTTTGAATATGTACTTACATACATAGCTTCACGCTGTATCCCGCATATAGCAGGGTAGGCAGAGGGAACTTAGTGTTAAGGCACTCCGTTTCCCACTTCCCACCGGATTGAGGCATTGCGTGCTGAGTGGCGGAACTCAACGCCGCGCTTTACCTTGTTACCGAACCCAGGAAATGAAAAATTCCATTTCCTGGAGTGGGAATCGAACCCACAACCTGTCGCTTTACATTCGCGCGCTTGTGCCTCTGCGCCACGACATAAAAAAAATCATCAAAATTGTTTCACTAGGAGGTTATGTGGTACAAACACAAAAAAAATACAATGAAATTGAGAGTCTTTTCCTTTTATACAATACATACATACATAGTTTCACGCTGTATCCCGCATATAGCAGGGTAGGCAGAGAGAACCTAGTGTTAAGAAACTCCATTCCTCACCTTCCAAATTGAGGCATTACGTACAAAGTGGCGGAACTTAACGCCGCGCTTTGCCTTGTTACCAAACCCAGGAACAAGTCGTTTAGAAATATACATATATACAAGTACAATCTTGTCTCAAGTCAAGAAAATAAGCGCCTGAAAAGTACCAGACTGTTTCCTTTTCCATTCTTTCCTTTAGAGTTAAAAATTTCGCAATCATTTAATATTTTATATAGCCTGGAGGCAACGTCATTCCCGAGATAGCCTGTAGCACACCTTCTAGAAAATTATAATGTAATACTAACTTTTGCACCTTTAGAAAACTAACGTTGTATTTCTTAACCTACTTTAAAAAAGAAAGAGTTCTTTTTTCTTTAGCTTCACGCTGTATCCCGCATATAGCAGGGTAGGCAGAGGAAACCTGAAAACCTAGTATTAAGTCACTCCATTCTATTAACATGTCCGTTCCCCACTTTTCGCCAAATTGGAGGTATTGCGTGCTGAGTGGCGGAACTCAACGCCGCGCCTTGCCACGTTGCCGGAGTGAGTATTTTTTTTTTTTAACTTCACGCTGTATCCCGCATAGAGCGGGGTAGGCAAAGGGAACCTGAAAACCTAATGTTAAGACACTACGTTCTCTTAACATGCCCGTTCCCCACTTTCCGCCGAATTGGAGGTATTGCGTGCTGAGTGGCGGAACTCAACGCCGCGCTTTGCCTTGTTACCAGAGCGAGGAAATGGCAATACTAAATATTATTTAGCTAATATTTTCCATTTTAGAAGAAGAAGCCTCCTTCTTCTTCGACTGTTTTTTATTATGTATGTCATCCAATATTTTTTTACTGGGAGAAATATTTTTTTTTTAACTTCGCGCTATATCCCGCATATAGCAGGGTAGGCAGAGGGAACCAGAGAACCTAGTGTTAATACACTCCATTCTCTTTCAACATTTCCGTTTCCCACTTTCTGCCAAATTGAGGCATTGCGTTTTGCCTTGTTACCAAATCCAAGAAATGAAAATACTAAATTTTACATTTCCTGGAGATGGAATCGAACCCACAACCTGTCGCATTTACAGTCACACGCTTGTGCCTCTGCGCCACGACAGGCATTAACTTCTTACTTGGAATAAAATTATTTGAATTTGAAATTGAATTCTAACCCCTTCCCCTCATAGGGAAGAATACGTGTACGGGATAAAGCTATTTCAATTACATCATAAACTATGAAACTACGTTAAAGTGAGTTTATATTATAAATGAATATCAACATACTACAATAGTGCACGTAATAATAGATGTGCAGGAACTCGTTAATTGGGAACTAGCTTCCTAACTTACCTCCGAAATGTTATCTTGGTGGTGGCCATCTTTACT
>JAKGSA010000620.1:96830-133636 GCA_033558755.1 Philaethria dido
TAAAATATTAAATATATTAGGATTACAAAATGTATAAAAATAATAAAACTCCTGTCGTGGCGTAGAGGCACAAGCGAGCGACTGTAAACGCGACAGGTTGTGGGTTCGATTCCCACTCCAAGTAATGGAATTTTTCATTTCCTGCGTTTGGTAACAAGGCAAAGCGCAGCGTTGAGTTCCGCTACTCAGCACGCAATGCCTCAATTCGGCGGAAAGTGGGGAACAGAGTGTCTTAACACTAGGTTCCCTCTACCTACCCGGCTATATGCGGGATACAGCGTGAAGCTATATGTATATATATAAAATTAATGAAATAAATGTTACGCACTCTACCACAGTTTGACATCCATGCTTATATAAAGTGACATATACACAACATACATTCGTTGCTAGGACGCGTTATTAACGCGTCAACGGGGACACTAGTAGAAATAATAGTTTAAAAAAACATATATAATGAAAGAAAGTTGACTATAATGACACCTTTATTAGCTATTTTGTTAACTTATGCACTAAAGCCAGAACTTTAGTGAAGGCAAACAATGTACGCCATACATTGCATTTAATTGTTAGAAACTTTTGTATACAGTGTTTTAGTGTGCGACAATGTAGTGTAAATATGTTGTAAAAATAGTTAAGTAAGAATTGTAATTGTTTTCTAGTGTCCTGTAGATTGTATTTTGAAAACTAAATATTTTTTCTTTTTGCGGTTATACATTTTAATTCGTATACGGGGGTAGTTAAAGAGAACCTTGTGTCGAAAACACTCCGTTCACCCGCAGGGTAGGCAGAGGGAACCAGAGAACCTAGTGTTAAGACACTCCATTCTCTTTCAACAATTCCGTTCCCCACTTTCCGCCGAATTGAGGCATTGCGTGTTGAGTGGCGGAACTCAACGCCACGCTTTGCCTTGTTACCAAACCCAAGGAATGAAAATACTAAATTTTACATTTCCTGGAGTGGGAATCGATCCCACAACCTGTCGCGTTTACAGTCGCTTGCGCTCTCTGCGCCAAGACAGACGTTAAATAAAACGTTTTACTTAATTCTACAAACTTGGACAGTACTATGTGATTTGCTTGAACATTGAAATTCAAAGCTGCTGAACTTCTTAAACAACAAAGATTACTATTGTGATGATAAGTAATTTAGAAATAATTAAAAAATTATAATATTTCAAAGAAAACAGCGTCAATTTAGAACCAAGTGACATGACACTCAATTTTTCATTTATGAGTTAACTTGTGAATTGAAGGGCAGAACTTAGCGCCGTGCACTGTCTTCCTAAAACGGAGAACTAAACATAATATAAATTTAATCATAATCCTGAGTAAGAATAGAATCCACAACCAATCGCGCTTTTAGTCGGACACTGTTCCACTGCGCCACGATGGTTTTACTTATTATTAAACTATGACTAAATTACACAAAATCTTTATAAATAGTATTCTATGTGCTATTCTATATACTAATGTCCGTTGACGCGTTAATAACGCGTCCTTACAACGTATGAATATGACACTTTATATAAACATGGCTGTCAAACCATGGTAGTGTGTGTAACATTTATTGTATGAACTTAATATGCATTATTTAAAAAAAATATTAGCATTCTGCACTCCTTTTTTATATAAACTATAAGTGTGCCAAGTTTCATGCTCCTGCGTTCGCGTAATTTACATAAAAAGAATGCAATGCCTCTTTTCGGCGAAATATGGGGAACGGAGTGTCTTAACACTAGGTTCTCAGGATCACTTTACCTCACTTTGCCTACCCACAACCTATAGCGTTTTCAGCCGCACGCTTGTGCCTCTGCGCCTCGACAGACGCCAGACCATGGATGAAATTAAAATAAAATGTATGTGTGTATTGTAAATCAGTCAAAACGGAAACTTCAGAAAAATAGCCCACCACAGAATGAGATGAATATACAATATCAAGGACGCTAAGAAGAATCGCACAAAGAGATCAACATTATAAAATACTGTGTAACATATATTCTATCTCACTCTCAGCGATTTATTCCTATACGTATGTTTATCGTGACGTATTTTCGTTACATCACAACAACTATAAACAAGTTTTATTTTAATATATGTATTTATATTTTTTAACTATTCAAGCGCCACATGTGAACCATACCTTATTCTTTTGTGAACGTAGAACTATGCTAATGCACGGTATTAGGTTTCTCATCGATACATATATAATAGCGGCCATCGTGGCGCAGTGGACCAATGTCTGATTGTTAATGTGAGTTGTTGTAGGTTCAATTCCAATTCTAGGAAATTTTTATATTTTATTTAGCTTTATGCTGTATCCCGCATATAGCAGGGTAGGCAGAGGGAATCAGAGAACCTAAAGTTAAGACACTCCGTTCTGTTGCAACAATTCCGTTCCCCACTTTTCGCCAAATTGAGGCATTGCGTGTTGAGTGGCGGAACTCAATGCCGCGCTTTGTCTTGTTACCAAGCCCAGGAAATGAAAATACTTACATTTCCTGGAGTGGGAATCGAACCCACAACCTGTCGTGTTTACAGTCGTATGCTTGTGTCTCTGCGCCACGACAGGCGTTAAAAATTAGTTCAGGCTAGGAAAAAGTTATGTTATATACATTCGAATTGAGAATTTCCCTTTTCGTGAAAATCTTAATTATTAATGATGCCAGTGTTTGAATATCGCTTAAAAAATTCTTTGATAGACTTCAAACTGAATCGAACCCATCACATAGTTAAACATCGTTCCACTATGCCACGATGTTCTTAAATAAATGATTAAAGATTGTAATATATGATAATCCAATAAGCCGAGCGCGGCGTTGAGTTCCGCAAATTAACATGCAATGTCTCGATTTCCAATAGAAAGCTGATAACTGAGGGATTTAACTCCAGGTACTTCCTCCAACCCTCTTACTCTTTTCTGTTCCCTGTTAAGCGAAAAAGCGTGAAGCTGTTTTCTATATCATTTTTTATTGTTTTTTTTTTTTTAAAAAACAAAGTAATGTGAGAGCTAAGTGCAGGCCTAATGCATCACTTCGATTGGCGCTAAGTTTTCGCGCGGGGTGGATCCACGCAGGCGCTATTTCCCGCCATTTTCTCACTATGGGGATGCCAGTTTATATATATTTACATTTTATGTGGGAGAATTGTTTTTTAGTTTTTTTTCTCGTAAATTAAAAAATATATTATAAATTTTATTTAAATGTATAAGAAATTGCGTTTAATTAATAACGGTTCAGATATTTTTTTTTTCAATTTTTTTTTATAGTTGAGATTCTGTTGTTTTTGTAGAATTATAATTTTGTTCCTTTTCTAATTACCCTATGTTTGTAAATATTTATATATGTATATATATTTTCAAATTATATTATATTAATATATACCTGTATATTTATTTTATAATATTTCCAAAACACAACAAAATATATATTATCTATCAAACATAATAACAAAAAAATAAAAAAAGTAGACGTCAAAACACGATAACACATTTGACATAAATTTAAATAAAGAATTCAAAAGTCATAACACTTCGTATTCAAATCAAAACGTTTCAACTCTACACCATTAAAAAAAAAACAAAATCAAACATGGCCACCTTTTTTTTTAATAAAAATAGGTATTCCAGTATTTCATAGGGTTATATTTCCATCCAGAATGGTATCCCTGTACTCCCGTCTGGTCAGTAGTACCCGCGCCGCCGTCGAGAGTGCACGACGCTCTACCAACAATCGTTTTCGTAACAAATATATATATAATATTATTATTAAAAAAAAAACATGTGCCATAATGTGTACAGATATGTGTTTTTCAATTGTGTGTATGTGATCTATGTGTTATTTAGAAAAATGATATGAACACGTGAGTATTACTTTTTTGTGTAACTTTTGAATATCTTTGTGTATTTTTGTGTGTAAAATTTGAAATTATAGATAATATTGTTTCAAATTATATACCAATATGTCTAAATAGCTTTTTAATATGTTTAAATCGTAAGTGTCTCATATGCGGCACACTGAAATGGTTATTCTTTATATAGATCTAAGATCAAACATGATTTAATTTACAAAATTTATCTCTATAACTAAAAATTTCAAAAAAAACTTGAAAATTTTGAAAATTCCTTCTGAAATTATCAATTCAGGGTCAATTAATCTTAAAATACATATGTCAGTTGAAAACAGTTTAAAAATTAGTCCATATAAAATAATTTATCGTATCCTCTCAAAGTGCTCTACGAATGTCCATAAAAATTTATATTTACTATTAGACTACTATAGTAGTAGCGTTTCGATAGTAAAACGTGCATACTGTAGATATAGTTGTATCTATGTAAAGTAAATATTTCTGTTACATTGTAGTAGAGTGTGGATTTTCGTCGCTTTAAGTTCTAATATAGATAGAAATATTCTGTTTCTTATATGGGATAGGTAGTAATTCTAGTGTTAAGACACTCCGTTCTCCGCTTTTCGGTTATTTTAGTGAACCTATGAAATTAATATTAAAACTGCATTTAATATGATAAGAGAATCTATATATAAATACGTGAAGCAAAAACTTTGGATTCCTTTTTACGAAAATTACGCGAACGTAGGAGCATGAAACTTGGCACACTTATAGTTTATATAGAGAAGGAGTGCAGAATGCTAATATTTTTTTTTAAATAATGCATAAAGAGTATATTAAATTAATAAAATATATGTTTTGACATCCATGTTTATACAAAGTGACATTACTAAAGACAACGCGTTGTTAACGCGTCAACGGGGACACTAGTATATTTAATTATATTTTTTATTGAAGCTAAAACTTATAACTATTAAATCCTAGTGCAGTTTGGAAACTGTGCCACGACTGCTTCAAAATATTCTAATAAACTATCATATATATCAGCTTTATATTTTATATATATTTATATACATACATACATAGCTTCACGCTGTATCCCGCACATAGCAGGGTAGGCAGAGGGAACCTGAGAACCTAGTGTTAAGACACTGTTCCCCATTTTCCGTCAATTTCCGAATTGAGGCATTGCGTGCTGAGTGGCGGAACTCAACGCCGCGCTTTGCCTTGTTACCAAACCCAGGAAATGAAAAATTATATTTCCTGGAGTGGGGATCGTACCCACAACCTGTCGCGTTTACAGTCGCACGCTTGTGCCTCTGCGCCACGACAGGCATTAATTTATATGTATTCTGTTAAAGTAACGTTCATATATTACTTTCATATGTGTGGCGTTGAGTTTCGCCATACTTATTCGTCTCGATAACGGGCGGAGAGTAGAAAAAGGAAGCACACTATATTCTTTACTACCTTATTATATGGGAAAAGGAATGAAGCTGAAAAAGATATATCTTGTGTGTTTTATTTGGCTGATTTTTTTAAATTCAAAAATTTATATTTTAAAAAGATTTATTCAAAGATATATTAATGCCTGTCGTGGCGTAGAGGCACAAGCGACTTTAAACGCGACAGGTTGTGGGTTCGATTCCCACTCTAGGAAATGTAAAAGTTTAGTATTTTAATTTCCTGGGTATGGTAATAAGGTAGAGCGCGGCGTTAAAAAAATGATCTTGCTACTTCATTTAAATTTCCCTAGTTTTAACTGTTGAACGTAATCATGACATGAATTTCATGAAATTATTTCTTAGCCGCACACTCCCCAAGGAACTTACAAAACAAATTTCAGTTTTCTCCGTCCAGTTGTGCATTATGTGGCCGTCATTCAGTAACGCAAGAGTTTTTATATTTATTTATTTATTTATTTATTTATTTATTTATTAGGAAGACAAACAGTGTATCAATACAGAAAACAAAAAAACAAAAATAAAATTGTACATACACCAATCAAGTCTCCACAGAATTACAAAACAAAACCAAGTGGACTTGCAAAAAATTAAAAATTGAAATTACAACAAATACAGAATTTTTTTTAAATAGAATTAAAAAAAAAACAATTATTAAATAATAATAATAAATAGAATCATAGTTATTAAATATCAATACAATTACAATTAATCGCAGCTTATAATATTTCTTTAATTACTTAAAAATATTAATCACTCCCTTAGGATCAGAAAAAAAAATTCTAGAAAACATATAAAAATTTGAACGTAGCAATACTCAAACTCGTGCCCATTGAACGAATGGCTTAGTGGTCAGAGCACTTGGTTTGCCAAGAGGCGCGGGTTCAAGTCCCGTTGCGTCTAATTTTTTATATAATACATTTTCTAAGAAATATATATATTGATTGATTAAATATTATCTTTTTCTTATATCATCAATTATGAAGATACTCCCTAGAATACTTCACCAGAGTATAAAATTTGGTATATTTAAAGTATATATAGAGAAGTGTAAAAGCCAATATATATAATAACTATTACACTTCGACATACACTTGCATAAAGTGTCCTACACGTTGCCATGGCAACGCGAACGGGTCTAATAGTATATAATAAAAGATCGTATAAAACCAAATGCTTTTCTTCAACGATCGAATTACAACAGCTTAGGTTCAGCGATATAATAAAAGTTTATTTTGACACACATTTGGTACAGTGCCAGAATTTTTAATGTATACATTTTAAGAGAAGTAGGACATAGGTTCAAATCTGCGTATTTATTTACATATATGTATGTACTTAATATTTCAATATTTCATGTATCTGAGCCCAGTCGTAGCGGAAAGGCACAGGCGTGCGATTGTAAGCATGACAGGTTGTGGGTTCGATTCCCTCTCTAGGAAATGAAAATATTAATTGTTAATACTCGCTTTAGTAACAAGACAAAGCGCAGCATTGGGTTCCACCACTCAGCACACGATGTCTCAATTCAGTTGAAAGTGGGGAACGGAAATCTTAGTAGAATGGAGTGTCTTAACACGTCGGTTCTCAGGTTCCCTCTGTCTACCCCGCTATGTACGGGATATAGCGTGAAGCTAAAAAATTGTATGTTTTAAATATATTTTTACGTCTACGTTTACGTTTCATCGATAATTTGAATCTACTAACATATTTTATTAATTTAATTGCTGATCAGATATCTCTAGATATAAAACGCTTCTAAGACTGACTGACAGATAACGTACACGCGAAACTATTGCACATAGAAACATGAAATATGGTATATAAAAACTTGCGTTACTGAGTCACTGGCAGACAAAGTACAAGAGAAACTACTGGCCAGAGAGCGCTGAAATTTGACATGTAGACTCCTTGAGGATTTATCCAAAAAAAAAAAAAATTAAACAAACGAAATTTTAAGTTTTGTAGTCCACGGAAAGTCGCGAACTGATAGACAAATCACAGACGAGACTAGAAAGTTAGAATTTGGCAGGTAACTTCCTTAGGAAGTGCAGAGGAGCACTAAGAGAGTATTTCTAATAATGAGAACCGGAGAAACAGAATTTTTTTACATTGACTGCAACTTTGCAACCAACAAAATTTAGCTCTTTATGCTTTGTCCCGTATGGTAAAGTTATTAGAGAGAACCTAGTGTCAGGAAGTTCTCTACTTTTCGCCGAAATTCAACGCAATTGATCTTGAGTGACAGAACTCAACGCCGCGTTTTATCTATATATAAGTATTTATATACGTATCACGTATCGTGAAGCAAAAACTTTGGATCCATTTTTACGAAAATTACGCGGACGGAGAAGCATAAAATTTGGCACACTTATAGTTTATAAAGAGAAGGAGTGCAGAATGATAATATGTTTTAAATAGTGCATAAAAAGTATATTAAATTAATAAAATAAATGTTACACACTCTACCATGGTTTGACATCCATGTTAATAAAAAGCGACATATACATTACTAAAGACAACGCGTTGTTAACGCGGACACGGGAACACTAGTATAATATAAATGGGATAAGAGATTTAGCATATAAATATAAAAAAAGATATCGAAACCGCAATCACCGCGAGCGTAGAGCAACTTTACCACTGAACCACTGCGACATCATAAATATTTGAATACTAGATGGTAATTTAAACAGTGTACATAGAGAACTCATTCATGTGCAGATTTTAAAGCAACTTATGCTAATTCAATGTATACATTAGGCTTAAAATGCATCACACACTATTCATTGCTATATAAATAGGAAAACGTTTGGTTTTGTGTCTATGGTGCTACAGTTTTAGAGATTCTCACTGTAAATATAAGGTTGGAGGTTCGATTCCCAGTTAAAGTATTATTTATTTATACTGTATTGCACACAATATTTAATAGAAATGCACAAAAGGCGGACTTAACGCTAAAAAACATTTGTTACCAGCCAATCTTGTCATGTGGGAAATAATTGAGCAGGTGCTTAAAGACAACAATAGTGCAATATATAGTATACACATTTTAAATAAAATTGATAATAAATACATAGGCAGAGGGAACCTAGTGTTAAGCCACTCCGTTCCCCACTTTCCACCGACTTGAGGCATTGCGTGCTGAGTGGCGGAGCTCAACGCCGCGCTTTGCCTTGTTACCAAACCCAGGAAATGAAAAATTCCATTTCTTGGAGTCGGAATCGAACCCACAACCTGTCGCGTTTACAGTCGCACGCTTGTGCCTCTGCGCGACGACAGATAAAATATAATATGTCTTTCTTCTATTATAAAACGAGGCTTAATCTAAGGGTGTGAGAACGTAAAATCTCTAAGGAAATAATTGGAATAATTAACGAGAAGATAACTATAAGTTAACTGGAACTTCAAGCATAGTTTGTTGAGTTATGCTTCTATGAACTATTCGCTATATAAATATATAGAAAGCGAGTTTTAAATTATTTTGTATAGGAAATTATAATAACTAATGTTCCCACTGCCGCGTTAATAACGCGTTATCTTTAGTAATGTATATGTCACTTTAAATAAACATGGATGTTAATTCATGTTAGTGTGTGTAACATTTATTTTATTAATTTAATATATTTTTTACGCATTATTTAAAAAAAAATATTAGCATTCTGCACTCCTTCTCTATATAAACTATAAGTGTGTCAAGTTTCATGCTCCTCCGTCCGTGCAATTTTCGGAAAAAGGGGCCCAAAGTTTTTGCTTCACGTATGTGATAATAGTAAGACGAAAGTGAGGAACGAAAATCTTCCGAGAACGGAGTGTCTTAACACTAGATTCTCTGTTTCCCTCTGCCTACCCTGCTAAATGCGGGATACAGCGTGAAGCAAAAAAAAATCAAAAGAGGCCATCGTGGCACTGATTGTAAACGCGACAGGTTGTGAGTTCGATTCCTCTGATTCATTTGATATTTAGTATTTTCATTGCTTAGTTCTGGTAACAAGGCAAAGTGCGGCGTTGAGTTTCGCAACTTGCACGCATTGCCTTAATTCGGCGGAAAGTGGAAAACAAAAATCTCAAGAGAAAGGAGTGTCTTAACACTAGGTTCGTCTGCCTACCTTGCTATATGCGGGATACGGCGTGAAGTTAAAAAAAAACCACAATTCGACTCCCCTACTAAGCAAACAAGCTAAAAATATATTTTTGTGTACATTAACAAAATATACCTCACTAAAACTTTTTAAATTCTAATTTCGGTTTCAAAACGTAATTTCCTTCGCTCGAGAGCAAACTTTTGCTCTTTTAGCTATCTATGGGAGGGTTAAGAATGAAGGTACCTGCCAGCTGTGACGTGATAAGGTGTTTTCGTTAAAAGTTTACGTAAATATACGAGTACAATATGGTTATTAATGCCTGTCGTCGCGCAGAGGCACAAGCGTGCGACTGTAAACGCGACAGGTAGTGGGTTCGAGACACACTCTAGGAAATGTACAGTTTAGTATTTTAATTTCATTGGTTTGGTGACAAGACAAAGCGTGGCGTTGAGTTCCGCTACTCAGCATGCAATGCCCCTATTCGGTGGAAAGTGGTTTAGGTTCCCTCTGCCTACCCTGCTATATGCAGGATACAGCGTGAAGCTAAATAAAAAAAAAACTATTAAGGCGGAGTTAAGCTCCGCCTTTTGACACGGTATTTGGCAGGAAAGCGGTGAATGGAGTATTTTAACACTACGTTCTCTTTGACTATCCTGCTATGCGGGATAAAGCGTGATGATGAAGAATACTGATGTGAGGCAGTGTTTGACTGTAAGCGTGATTGGTTCTAGGTTCAATGCCGAGGATTTTTAAAATTTTTTTTTAGCTTCACGGTTTATACCACGTATAGGCAGACAGAAGAATAGATAATTATTACAATGTGCGGCGTTAAGTTCCGTCACTTACCACGTATTGTCTCAAATTTGGGACTCTCGAAAAGTGTCTTTACTTTTAAATCTCTCTTTCTTCTCTGTTATAATAATACGTGAAGCTGTCAAAAAAAGACTATAAAACGAGAAATGAACTCATAGTGGCACAGTGAGATAGCATCTAACTATAAACGCGATTAGTTCTGGGTTCGATTCCCATAATTCGTCTATATATCGAACGAAGAGCAAAAAACAGAGTGTCTTGACACTACACTCTTTGGCTATATTACTATGCAAAGTGGGGAACGGAGTGTCTTAACACTAGGTTCCCTTTGCCTACCCCGTTATATGCGGAATACAGCGAGAAGCTATGCATGTATGTACTTTAACCTATATTTGGCTTATTAGGAAGAAACTCATGATTGTACCACAATAAGATTTCATCACGCACGTCTCTCTCATATCCTTTTGTTGACTATTGAGGCTCAGTTGTTAATTTGGATGTATTTTTATGTATGGAGCAGTTAGCAAGTTCGCCTTTTGATGAAAATCTTTGACATTAAAGAGTTTTATAGCTGCTTAATATAATTTTTTTGTTTCTTTACTCTGTATCCCACATATAGCAGGGTAGGCAGAGGGAACTTGAGAACCTGATCTTAAGACACTCCGTTCTCTTATAACAATTCCGTTCCCCATTTTCCGTTACGAGGCATTACGTGCTGAGTGGCGGAACTCAACGCCACGCTTTGACTTATTGTCAAGCCCAGGGAATGAAAATACTAAACATAGGCTCCACGTTGTATTCCGCATATAGTGAGATAGGCAGAGGGAACCTAGTGTTAAGACACTCCGTTCCCCACTTTTCACCGAATCGAGCTTAGTGGCGGAACTCAACGTTGCGCTTTGCCGTGTTACCAAGCCCAAGAAATGAAAAATTCCATTTTCTGGAGTAGGCATTGAACCCACAACCTGTCACGCTTACAATCGCACGCTTGTGCCCCTGCGCCACGACAGGCGCTTATTATAACAATATGTTTAATTTATTCCCACTAATGTAGTAACTATAATTTAAACACAGAACTCAACATGTACATTTCAATTACTGTATTTGGACACTGTTTCATGTTCTCGAACCGGAGAGGTGTCGCCTTTGTGTTCCCTTGTAACTAGTGCTTACGGACTTCTACAACTATTTACTTGAATTTACATTCTATTCTGTTCTATTCTAGGTATCTCTAGAGGCACTAGAGGCCCTGTTTATGGTTTGCCTTAGCAACAGATCTGTTATTTAATATAAAAGTGTGTCTTTCTCCGACTGGTTCGCGACCACTATCATGTCAAAAACGAACCGCCAAATATCGAATGATGTGTTGCGATTCGATGACATGTAAGACAAGTTACTACGTTATCTCCTCCCCTTCCATCTACCCTCTAGGCTGGCAATGCCTTTACAATTCCTCTAGTGTTGTAAATGTTTATGGGCAAAGGTAACCAACAACTTATAGTGTTCCACCTGTGTTCCTAACACGCAAAAGTCTTGAATTCGAGCGCAGTTCAGTGAACGGAGCGTCTCGACAGTAGGCATTTTCTATCATTCTATGCGGGATAAAGCGTGAAAATGCAACAAAAAATCACGCCAATTCAACATTTAACTCGATCACTTTGAAAATTTGATTGAATTTTCTCTGTTCTCTTCAAAATTGATGCCTCAAAACAATTTTTAAGTGTTCCTCGAAGAAAAATCATTACATAAATACGTGAAGGAAAAATGTTGGACTCCTTTTAACGAAAATTACATTAACGGAGGAGCATGAAACTTGGCACACTTATAGTTTATATAGCGAAGAAGTGTAGAATGGAAATATTTTTTTTTTAAATAATGCATTAAAAGTATATTAAATTAATAAAATAAATGTTACTCTACCATAATTTGACGTCCATGTTTATATAAAGTGACATATACATTGCTTAAGACAGCGCGTTGTTAACACGTCAACGGGGACACCAGTTATTTTAATTTTTTTTTAATTTAAATTGACTTTTTTAATATATAGGAGATGCGTATATACTTTAATATTATCAGCAATCGGATAGCTTTTATCTCTTAAAGTGAGGCTCAAAATGACCAAATACATACATACATATTTACATGGCCGTCTAAACGACCCTAAAGCACCTTCACAGTCAGGTAATAAAGTTTCCCAATTTTATGACACTAAGTCAAGTCAAGCTTGGTCTTTGAAATTACTTTTTTTATATCACACTAGAAAGGTCATCTTGACGCAGTGGGACTTCTGATAGTAAGCACCAGTGGTTGTGGGTTCGATTCTCACTCAGGGGAAAGTAAAATATATTAATACGTGAAGCATAAACTTTGGACCCCTTTTTATGAAAATTAAGCGGACAGAGGAGCATGAAACTTGGCACACTTATAGTTTATATAGCGGAGAAGTGCAGAATGATAGTATCTTTTTAAAATAATACATAAAAATATATTAAATTTATGAAATAAATGTTACACGCGCTACCATGGTTTGACATCCGTGTTAATATAAAGTGACATATACATACGTTGGTAGGTCGCGGTATTAACGCGTCAACGGGGACACTAGTATTTTTATACTTGTTATTTTTTTTTTAGCTTCACGCTATATCCCGCATACAGCAGGGTAGGCAGAGGGAACCTCAGAACTTAGTGTTAAGACACTTCATATCGCACATTCCACCGAATTGAGACATTGAATAATGAGTGGCGGAACTCAACGCCGCGCTTTGCCTTCTTACCAAACTCAGGAAATGAAAATACTAAACTTTTACATTTCCTGAAGTGGGAATCCAATCCACAACCTGTCATATTTAACAGTCTCACCATTGTGCCTGTGCGCCACAATCTGTTTTCATCTTTCATCGTTTCATCAAATAATTTCTTTGCCGAGTTAAACCCTGCAAAATCCTAACCTTTCTAAAGTGATTGAAGCTTAGCAAAACATGTAACATCTAAAACGTCGTAGATATTGATGGCAATCAATACCGTAACGTTTAAAATAATTCATCTAATAAATCAACGAGATAAGACCCGTAAGCCAGTAATTTGTTTGACCTAGTCGAGCGTGTACGATACATACATGTGTATGGAGGAAAAATACTATGAGAATATTATTTATCTAATGAAATCTTTGATTTTCGTGATTTTTACTCATATAAAACGAAAAAAATATCAAAATTATTTAATAAATAGCATTCTCTTTTGCCAAATGATTTGTAATAAAAGACTCACTGTTTGTCTGTTCCCAATTTCTTCCTCTTCTTACAATAGGTACCAGGTCTATTCGCTACGTCAAATATGAAGTCATTATCCCCCATTCGTAAAATCTGTCGCCTTTTTTTTCTTTTTTTTAACTTCACGCCGTATCCCGCATATAGCGGGGTAGGCAGAGGGAACCTGAAAACCTAGTGTTAAGACACTCCGTTCTCTTACAACAATTCCGTTCCCCACTTTCCGCCGAATGGAGGCATTCGAGGTTAGTTACATCATCATATTTATTACATCTCTATTTATTACATCGTTCTTGTTCTAGCAAAACCCAACAGATTGTTCTTAGAAATAATCTTCGGGTTTCAGAAATTTGTAAAAATCTCTCTCGTCGTCGTCGTCAGCCAGAAGACGTCCACTGCTGGACATAGGCCTCCCCCATAGATCGCCATGTAGCACGACTGGATGCAGGAGGCATCCAGCGCTTTCCCGCAATTTGGACTAGGTCGTCGGTCCATCTAGTAGGGGGCCGTCCCACGCTACGCTAAATCTCTCTACAGAAGTGCTAATAACAACAAAAATAATTTGCAAGAATCGTATAAGAATTTCGACGCACAACGAAACTTTCTTTCTTACTTTCTTGACACTTTCTTCTTTTCGACGCGACTTTTCGAAGCACGCACAGTTTCCAAGAGATGCGGGTTCGAGTCAAGTTGCATCCAAATTTTTAAACGTTTTCTAAAAATATTTTCATAAGGCCTGTAAGATAGTAATTTGTTTGATCTAGCCTAGCTTGTACGATACATACATGTGTATGGAGGAAAAGTACTATGAAAGTATTATCTATCTTAATGAAATCTTTCAGTTTATTAATATTTGTATTTAGTGTCAAGATTCTCCGTTACTTACCGCTAGAATTCAAGACATTATATGTTGAATGGCGGAACTCAACACCGGGAAATATCTTATTAGAGCGTAGAAATCAATATAATACAAATATAATCATTCTTCCGAGTGGAAATCGAACCCACAACCACTAAAATTTACAAATAGGCGCTATCATTGCGCCACGATGATGTAATAAATGATATTTAAAGCATTTAAATTAATCGTTTAATGAATAACTAATTCCTTCTTGAGAGCTTATAAAGGTCAAATGTCAATACATTTCAAACTTAACTAATATCGTACAGTTAAGTGGAGAAAATTGAAAATTTCCCTTTATTCTAAGAGGCCTGTCGTGGCTTAGAGGCACGTGCGACTGTAAACGCGACAGGTTGTGGGTTCGATTCCCATTCCAGGGAATGAAAATATTAAATTATTAATATTTAGTACTTTTTTTTTTCTCGCTCTGGTAATAGGGTAAAGCACGGCGTTGAGTTCTGCCACTCAGCAGGTAATGCCTCAATTTGACGGAGAGTGGGGAAAAGATTATAATAGAACGGAGTGTCTTCACACTAGGTTTTCACGTTCCCTCTGCTTACCCTACTCTGTGCGGGATACAGCGTGAAGTTAAAAAAAAAAGAAAAAGATTATACTTATATTATAATTTTCATATTCTGTTTCATTTACATGATCGCTTATAGACTTAGACATTTTTTTTTTTTTTTTGTTTTTTTACATTTTTGACGTGAAACCTTTTTTAGGTGCGTTGAGTATCTTTTTAGTACTCGTACATATCGAAAATTGACAAGAACAAATTGAAGTTCCCTCTACTACTATCTTGCTATTCCAGAAAAAGCAATAAGATCATCGTCGCGCAGTTGGCAAGTGTTAGATGGTACACGATGACTTTAGGTTCAATACCAGTTTAGGAGATTTTATATGTAAACTATTTTTTTCACTCCGTTCTCTGTCAACAATTCCGTTCCCCACTTTCCGCCGGATTGAGGCATTGCGTGCTGAGTGGCTTGTTTCCAGACCCAGGAAATGAAAATATTACATTTCCGGGAGTGGGAATCGAACCCACAACCTGTCGCGTTTACAGTCGCACGCTTGTGCCTCTGCGTCAAAATATATTTAAAATAAACAAAAAAAGATTTTTTACATAGTGTATTGTATTCTATAAGCTAAGCCCTTTTATTTGATACACACAGTGAGTGGATTGTACCAACATATGTAATCTGCTATTTTTACGAAAAAAGATTTTAAGTAATTGCAAATACTATTTAATATTGCTAGTGTCCCCGTTGACGCGTTAACAACGCGTTGTCTTTAGTAATGTATGTGTAACTTTGTATAAACATGGATGTCAAACCATGGTAGTATGTGTAACATTTATTATATTAATTTAATATATATTTTATGCATTATTTAAAAAAAAAATAGGATTTTACACTCCTTCTTCTTCTTTCAGCATAACCTATAAGTGTGCCAAGTTTCATGCGCCTCCGTCCGCGTAATTTTAGTAAAAAGGGATCCAAGTTTTTGCTTCACGTATTTGTATATAGACAAAGATATATGGACTGTTTTATTTATAGGGTAAATAAATGACAAAGAAAAAAAAGAGGAAACTTTAAGGTAATAAAGTGAATAATTTAAAAAAAGAATTAGCGGATTCCCACTCAGTGAATGATTTAAATTATTATCATTTCCACCTTCTGATAAGACAAGTAACGGCGTTGAGTTCCGCAGCTTCACACACCTACCTACCTACCTTATTTCAGTGGGGTTTCAGTGGGGTCCACAGTCATTAACCTCTTCATGCATGCTTCGCGTGGTTCTGACCCGTCCATTCAAGTCACCACATACTATAATAACTTAACACGCAATGTCTCGATTTAAAAAAGAAAGTGGAGAACGGAGTGTTTGACACTAGATTAGATACGGATTTTTGTATGACTTTAATCTGTCTAGAACTATTATCAGTTCATTTCTAGCATGTATTTCGAAGGCGGCATTAGTAGGATCTTTTCAAATTTGGTTAGGTAGAGAGAGGAACGTGGATAGTGGAGGTGAACGTTAATGTGCATTTTAAAGGGGCCCTTTAAACCTACACGTTAGGTAGTAAGTCCCAGGCACTCTCTAAACTCTTCGCAACGCGATGGACATGGTGAATTCATAGATTGCTTAGGAGTTTCTTCTCATTTCTAAGAAATATTCATTTAAGCTTCTAAGTCCATTAGTCGATTTGCGAGATTGAATACAATTTACTGTAGAAATAATATTTTTCTAGCAATAATAAATATTTTCCAAACAAATTGTAAAGTGTTTCTTATTTATTTGATAATTCTTTTGTGTTTTTAACGAAGATATAGATAGATATCGTAGGTCAGTGGGATAGAGTCTTATTGTAATAGCAGTTGGTCGTGGGTTCACTCCCACTGTAGGAAATGGATTTTTTTTTCATTTCCTGGACTTGGTAACAAGGCAAAGCGCGGCGTTGAGTTCCGCCATTCAGCACCCAATGCCTCAATTCGGCGGAAAGTGGGGAACGGAGTGTCTTAACACTAGGTTCTCTGCCTACCCTGCTATATGCGGGATATAGCGTGAAGCCATGTATGTAAATTATATCAGCATTGCTAGCAATATCTTAATAACTTGTACTATTCTACTTTATTAAATAAGAAAGTTTGTGAGGTTGGGTGAATGTTTGTTACTCTTTCACGCAAAAACTATTAAACGTATTGATAAAACTTTACTATATATAGTTATAATTTATGAAATATCATAGTAGCAGGTGTTATAAATAGAAAAAAAATATAAGTTTTTTTGGTGGTAGGAGGTTCGTCCTCCATCTGGCTCGCGACCACTATCATGTCAAAGACGAACCGCCAAATATCTTATGATGTGTTCCGGTTCGATGGCATGTAAGCCAGGCTTTCCTCTTTCCCACCTATCCTTTCCCCAAAATCTGGTAGTTCCGATAGCGGACTACTACATTGTCCTCCCCTTCTATCTGTATCCTCTAGGTTGGCAACGCATCTAGAACATCTCTGGTGTTGTAGATGGTCATGGGCAAAGGTAGCCACTTACCATCAGGTGGTCCTTTTGCTCGTTTGCCATCCGTTATCCATTAAAAAAAAAAAAAAAAGTAAAACGATTTGATACTAATAAACTAATAATAAAAAACCTTAACTTCGTATAATGTGGTAGTTACGCTAAAGTAAGAAAAATATTTTTACAGCTTTTCACTGTATAGTCAGGAAAAGCTTAGTGTCCAGACACTTCATTGTCCACGTTCCCCAAATTTAAGTCATATTCGCGATGAGTGGCGGAATTTAACACCGCGCTATGTCTCATCAGAGCGGAGAAATAACAACAATTAAAATATCATTTCGAGCGAGCGGAAATCGAACCTACACCCAATCGCATTTACAATCAGGCCCTATCCCTGCGTCAAGATGGTCTCAAATATATACATATATATTACAATTAACTTGACCCAGTTAGAAGAAAACAAATTGCAGCATTACACGGCTTATTTGGCTTATCCGTTGATGATAAAGCTCATTTTAAATGGCATCCCCATTTTCGGGAATTCGGGAAGAACATGTGGGTCGGGAACAAAGTGAATATGTTATTTTGTTAATGTATTACTTTTGGTCTGTTTATGTTTGGAGGTTAGGAGGTTATGGATGACGTGGGGCATTTATCTGATTGGACATTGGTAGTAAGTTTTGCCATTTTTTAGGTGATACACTTCTGTGTCGTGTAAAGTGCCTAGTTCTTACTAGTTTTTTATTAATTTCTCCTTGCTTTGAAATTTGGTGGTGGAATCTATATAATAAGATTATTTCGGAATTATCAAGGTAAATAATAAACGCTTGTCGTGGTGCAGAGGCACAAGCGTGCGACTATAAACGCGACAGGTTGTGGGTTCGATTCCCACTCCAGGAAATGTAAAATTAAGTTATTTTTATTTCTTGGGTAATAAGTCAAAGCGCGGCGTTGAGTTCCGGCACTCAACACGCAATGCTAATTCGGCAGAAAGTGGGGAACGGAATTGTTGAAAGAGAATGGAGTGTCTTAACACTAGGTTCTCAGGTTCCCTCTACCTACCCTGCTATATGCGGGATACAGTGTGAAATTAAAAAAAAAAAGCTAGTAGAAAGGTCCAAAACCGTTGGCATAAGCAGATCTTGATGAAGTCATTACACTACTTCTTAAAAATTTTAACGTATTTTACTGTAAAATTTTACCAAGTGATGAGGCAGTTCGTTTTTCATTTCCCAACAAAGCCTTCTATTCTGGCTAAATAATAATTATTACTTTATCCTAGTTATGTCAAGACAAATTAAAATAGTTTAAAAATGATTCCCCCGAATGGGAATCGAATTCACACCATACAATCACGTTTACTATTAGACGTTGTTCCAGTGATAAATAATGACCTTGTATATATATAGCTTATTTACTTGTAATCCTGCTATTCCTGGCAAAATTTTAAAGCGAATTGGACGGCAAGAAATGGCTCAAAACATCATCAAAAGATTTTCTTACAACGCGTTTTGTACATTGAAGATACAAGTGATGTTAATAAAAACGTGTTAATGTACTTGGATCAAGAAATTTGTGGGCCAAATATGACCCAGGGGAGTGCTTTCATTCGATTTTTTTCTCTATTTGTTTAGCTAACAGGGGCTTTTCTGAAAAAATGCAGATGTAAAGATTGTGGTTGTACAGAAAGATATATATTTTTTTTTTAGCTTCACGCTGTATCTCGCATATAGTAGGGTAGGCAGAGGGATCCTAAAACCCTAGTGTTTATTCACTCCGTTCCCCACTTTCCGTTGGGTTGATTTTGTCTTGTTACCAAACTCAGGAAATGAAAATACTAAACTTTTACATTTCCTGGAGTGGGAATCGAACCCACAACCTGTCGTGTTTACAGTCGCACGCTTGTGCCTCTGCGCCACGACAGGCGTTAAGGATTTGTATATTATTGCTAAAATACATTTTTAATTAATTTGTTTTTCAAATTTAAAGTAGAAATTAATTCAGAACAAAATGAAGATTAAAATTATCCAAAACATACTATAATCTAATAAAAGCTTAGAAAAAATATTAAAATGAACCATAAACAGAAGATCAAGAACAAAGTAATACATCACTAGATACTCTCTACCTACAGAGTTAAACGCCGGAAAAAGCAGAAACAAAATAAAAATACACAAATAAATATAAAAAAAGGCTAATGATATAATAATATTTGAACGCAATTATTTAATTTAATATTAAAGCAAGCGTGAATCATAATAGAAGATCAGTCGATCGTTAATTGGGCGTCAGTATCAGTATCGGCAAGAATTCATGTGGAATAAACATAAATATTTATTTATTTTCATTAGAGTATCAAAAATATTGGGCATACTTTTTTAACTTCACGCTGTATCCCGCATATAGCAGGGCAGGCAGAGGGAACCTGAGAACCTAGTGTTAAGACACTCCGTTCTCTTTTAACATTTCCTTTCCCCACATTCCACCTAATTACGGCATTGCGTGCTGAATGGCGGAACTCAACGCCGCGCTTTGCCATGTTTCCAAAGCGGGTAAATGAAAATACTAAATATTATTTAATATTTTCGTTATCTAGAATGGGAATCGAACCCACAACCTGTCGCGTTTACAGTCGCTTGTACCTCAGCAACACGATAGGCCAAACAGCTATCGATTGTATTTCTTAGAAAACTCATTAAATATTGTGTTGTAAAATACAGTTTAATCTAGTAAGCTACTATAATACACCTTTTATTATAAACTCCTTAATAGAGGCGTTTTTTATATGGGAAAGACTAAAATATGTACATACATACATAGCTTCACGCTGTATCCCGCATATAGCAGGGTAGGTAGAGGGAGCTTAGTGTCAAGACACTCTGTTCCTCACTTTCCGCCGAATAAAGGCATTGCGTGCTGAGTTGCGGAACTCAACGCCACGCGTCGCCTTGTTGCCAAACCCAAGAAATGAAAAATTTCATTTACTGGAGAACTGACAACATGTCGCGCTCTGTGCCACGACAGGCGTTTTTTATACTCTCTCTATTCAAATGACAATTTAAATAAACACAATCGTCGATTTGTCCGCCATTCAAAATTTGTATCATAAATATTTTTTGCCGCCGATCTAAAAAGATTTCCGGTTTTTTTATAGATTAGTCGGGATTATGGACTCGAGATTTGAAAGTGAAATAGAGTTTTTATTCAGTACCTTTTTTTACTTTCTTCTTCTTCGAAGAGGTTTTTGGAAAAAATGAAAATGGTTTGAATGTTTGAATGTAGCTTTGTTTAAGGTTTTCTCCTATAAAAATAAACATAAAAAATAACACAGACGAATTGAGTGTCTCCTGTTTTTTTGAGTTAGCTTAAAATAATATAAATAAATTACACACAAAAATTTCTTAAACTAAGGTTTAAGATAGAATAATAAGTATTGTTAAGATTACGTTTCTAGCTCTTACTGTATTTATAGAGGCAATATGTTTACTTTAAATAAAGAAATAAAAGAAATAAAGATCAATTACATGATAAACAGAAAGAAACAAAAAATTTATGTTGCAACTCTAAACGTACGTACGTACCTTGAGAAAAGAAGAGAATTTAACAGAACTAATATATGCGCTTAAACAAATCAAAGAATGGAAGAGATTGGAAGAGGCCTTTGCCGACTGGCAAACGGATCTACAGAAAATAAGGAAAAGAGACATAATAGATTAACCTACATTAAGAATTTTATGTTAGATTATAGATAGATTAAGAAATTTGTTAGTTTAGGATTAAGATCCGAATAAAGGGCTATATTATTATTATGTTTACTTTTGTTCTTCAACTCAATGGTGCTTCACTGTATATATACAAATGTTTGACACTAAATAGTAACGTTATTACGAATAACCCAAAAACTACCTGTCAGATCTTAACTAAATTCAAACAAGACTAAGAAGCAGTAGCTATTGTATAAAAAGTATCATCAAAATCGGTTAACTTAGCAAAACGTTGTTATGGTAACACACATGTTCAAAATAACACACAAGAAATGGAAACCTCCTTTTCTTCAAGATGGTTAAAATATAAGCAAATTGTACGAAATTAACGTAAACTAAGGTTTAAGAAAGAATAATAAGTAATATTATTACCAATAACTCAAAAACTATGTGTCAGATCTTAACTAAATTCAAACAAGTTTTACAAACACTTTTATCATATAAAAAAAATACATTCGAATTAAAACTCTCTTTTTTTAAAATCGGTTAAATTATACAAAATGTTCTTAAACTAAGGTTAAACCAAGGTTTAAGAGAGAATAATAAGTATCGTTAAGATTACGTTTCTAGCTCTTACTTTATTTATAGAGGCAATATGTTTACTTTTGTTCGTCTGCTCAATGGTGCTTCACTGTATATATACAAATGTTTGTCATTTTGTCTTCATTCGTAATTCTCTTTTTGTTCAATTGAACAAAAATCTTCAATTTTGTTCACAGCTATAACTGTTTCCCGCGATTTCGTTTGCGTGGCCAATTTTTTTTAGCTTCACGCTGTATCCCGCAAATTTATAGCCGGATAGGCAGATGGAACCTAAGAATCTGGTGCTAAGACACGAATCTCTTTCAAAATTTCCGTTCCTGGAGTAAGGATTCGAACTGTCAATCTGTTGCATTTACAGATGCACGCTTGTGCTTCTACGTGGACTATACAATCGAAAATTCCATGTTTTCAACAATTTCGAGAGTCCCTCTCTCAGTGCTCCCCTGCCCTCCCCAAGGAGTCAAGACCTGCCAAATTTTAGCTTTCTATGGGCATTAGTGTCGCTTGTGCGCTATCTGTCAGTCTATTTGTCTTTATTCAGTAAACAAAGCGTTTTAATTTTAATCTATATATAAATACGTGAAGCAAGAACTTTGGACCCCTTTTTACGAAATTTACGCGAGCGGAGGAGCATGAAACTTGGCACACTTATAGTTTTTATAGCGAAGGAGTACTGAATGATAGTATCTTTTAAAGTGAATACATAAAAAATATATACAATTAATGATATAAATGTTACACACTTGGCTTGACATCCAAGTTTATATGACATATATATACGTTGCTAGGACGCGTTATTAACGCGTCAACGAGGACTCTAGTTAATATATAAATACGTGAAGCAAACACTTTGTACCCCTTTGTTTCTTTTTATGAAAATTAAGCGAACGGAGGAGCATGAAACTTGGTACACTTATAGTTTATATAGAGAAGGAGTGCAGAATATTTTTTTCAAATAATGCGTAAAAAGTATGTTAAATTAATGAAACAAATTTTACACATACTACCATAATTTGACATCCGTGTTTATGTAAAGTGACATATACATACGTTGCTAGGACGCGTTATTAACGCGTTAACGGGGACACTAGTATAAGTGAATAAATTAGGCGTGAATAGGTTGATAAATCAAAAACGCATATTTATTAGGGCAGGCTTTATTTTGTTTTTTCATGTAATTGAAATATTTTATTTATCTAAAATGTCTCATTTACTTGGTACGAGTATTTCTTTAATTTAGATGTGATATTCATACAAAATAACATAGAAAATTAGAAAAGTTAATATTAAAGGCCAATTAAGACCGTCCTTATATTATGACGGTAGCTTTTATTAAAAATGTTTGGAACTCACACACTTACTCACAGTCTTATGAATATTGTCCATCAGTAACAAATTAATGTGAAATCAATAAAATGATATGTAGATGTGTAGCTTTGATAGGAAATTATATTAGCTTTTACTTCATATATTCGTATATCTACTTATATATATATACTTCATATATCTTCATATATTCTTTTTTTTGGGTTTCAGACGGTTAGTTGAGGTCACTCGTGGTGCAGAGGCACAAGCGTGCGACTGTAAACGCGAGGGGTTGGGGGTTCGATTCCCACTCCAAGAAATGAACATATTAAATATTTATAATAATTAATGTTTAATTTTTTCGTTTCCTCACTCTGGTAACGTAAATCGCGGCGTTGAGTTCCGCTACTCAGCACGCTATGCCTCGATTCAGAGAAAAGTGGGGAACGGAGCGTTTTTTTTCCTCTGCCTACCCTGCTGTATGTGTTCGTAAATTATTACGAATAACTCAAAAACTAATTGTGCCTTAATTTAGATGGGATTAAATCTAGAGGCACAGGCTATCATATTAAAAATAAGCCTTGTTACCAAACCCAGGAAATGAATATACTAAACAATTACATTTTCTGGAGTGGGAATCGAACCCACAACCTATCGCGTTTACAGTAGCACGTGTGAGTTTTTGATAAAATTATTTATTAATTATGTAGGAAACAAAATAATTATTATAAAATTACAATATTACAATTCGTTACTTCAAAAGAACGTAACTGAGTAAAAAGTGATATCTTTAAGGAACTTTTAATAGCTACTGTTTTCAAACTTTTCTAGCTTTTTTTTTATTTGTAAAAAGATAAGTTGGTTGTCTCCATGCATTTTTTCAAAATTAAAGTTTTAATAACTCAACTTTACCGGCCATTAACAGTTGCTAACTTTTTCTTTGTTCCGATAATTGTTATTGGATTTTTTTTGTCTTTTTTTAACGCCTGTCGTGGCAGAGGCACAAGCGTGCGACTGTAAACGCGACAGGTTGTGGGTTCGATTCCCACTCCAGGAAATTGAATTTTTAATTTCCTAGGTTTGGTAACAAGGCAAAGCACGGCATTGAGTTCCGCCACCTTAGCACGCAATACCTCAATTCGGCGGAAAGTAGGGAACGCAGTGTCTTAACACTAGGTTTCCTCTGCCTCGCCTGCTATGTGCGAGATACAGCGTGAAGCTAAGTAAGTAAGTAAGTGTTTTTTTTTGCTTTCACGGAGAAGATAGAGAGTTTTTTGTCTTCATTTTCTATTTGGAAATATAGTAAATTTTCTCAATGAAACTATACTTTCTTAGCGAATTCATACACAAAGCTCTAAACACTAAAATAATATGCTTAAATAAAGATATGGTTGTCAAAGTATACTTCTGTGTACATACATACATCTTCTCGCTGTATACCCTGCTATATAGCAAGGTAGGCAGAGGGAACTTAGTGTTAAGACGCTTCGCTCCCCACTTTTCGCCGAATTTAGGCATTGAGTGCTGAGTGGCAGAACTCAAGCCGCGCTTTGCCTTGTTACCAAACCTAGGAAATGAAAAATTCCATTTCCTGGAGTGGGAATCGAACCCACAATCTGTCGCGTTTACAGTCGCACGCTTGTGCCTCTGCGCCACGACAGACGTTAAATTAATAGATACAGGAAAAGCTAATAAAAATGACAGTGAGACAGACAATTCGCTTCGCATGTAAATTAGGTTATAATTTCATTCAGTTCAACAACACCCCTAAAAAATATTTATTTCGTTATCCTGGTAAGGACATCAGCTCTAAAAGTATTCAAGCAAAAAAGACGGCCAGATATGGGCCAATGGTATTCATTGCGAGATTTACTCATATAGATATATTTTTTTACACTTACCTACGTACATAGCTTCACGCTGTATCCCGCATATAGCTGGGTAGGCAGAGGGAACCTAGTGTTAAGACACTCCGTTCCCCACTTTCCACCGAATTGGGGTATTGCGTGCTGAGTGGCGGAACTCAATGCCGCGTTTTGCCTTGTTACCAAACCCAGGAAATGAAGAGAATCCATTTCCTGGAGTGGGGGTAAATTAATAATTAATATGTAACTTGTCTTTAACATTTCCGTTCCCCATTTTCCGCCAAATTGAGGCATTGCGAGTTGAGTGGCGGAACTCAACGCCGCGCTTTGCCTTGTTACCAAACCCAACACTAGATTCTCTGGTTTCCTCTGTCTACCCCGCTATATGCGGGATAAAGCGTGAAGTTAAAAAAAAATCTTGTCTTCAATTTGTAAAGCATTATCTGTCATCCAAAAAACGTAAAAAAGTACGGATGCATTTTGTTCCTCCTAATCTCGGTATATCACACTTACCAGAATAAACACGTGAAGATAATTAATTCCCTCGGGTATCGAACCTAAAGTCTACCTTGCTTACAGTTAGACAATTCCACTGCGCCATGATGACCTACTGATATTTACAGAAGTTAATACAACCGTATTAAAAAATGAGCACATAAGCCATACAAAGCAGCTCAACCCTCACACTTCACTGGTTACCGATAGATATCCACAAAAGTATAAAAACGGTAGTTTTCTAATTTAGTTCCTAGAATCCAAAGCGGATTACTTAAAACAGGGTTGACCAACCCGCGGCCTGTTTAATATTATATATTAGAGATAATACTTTCTTCTTAGCTTCACGCTGTATCCCGCACATAGCAACGTAGGAAAGGAAACCAGAGAACCTAGTGTTAAGACACTCCGTTCTCTTAAAATTTCCGTTTTTCATTCTCCGCCGAATTGAGGCATTGCGTGCTGAGTGACAGAATTCAATGCAGTGCTTTGCCTTATTACCAGAGCGAGGAATTAAATATTAGAGATGTTAAATGTTGTCAAATTAATTTTGCTCATATTTCGTGATTTTTGTAATCTAATATTTGTAATAAACTGATTTTAACTAAAAAAATCGATTTCGAATAAAATACACTAAAACGTAACATTGTTGCGAATAATACAAAAACCATTCGTCAGAATTCAACATGTAAAAATTAAATGGGAATCCAGCATCGGAAATTATCAATTATCAGAATGTAGCTATCACATAAAAAAAATCAATAAACCTGATTTAGTCAGTAAAAAGTTATACTGTAACTCACAAAAACAGTTGAATTGATAACCTTCTATTTTCTTGGAATCGGTTAAAATAGATATACGTTTGGTGATATATGTTTGGTGGTAGGAGGTTCGTCCTCCGTCTGGCTAGCGACCACTATCATGTCAAAGACGAACCGCCAAATATCTTATGATGTGTTCCGGTTCGATGGCATGTAAGCCAGGTTTTCCCCTTTCCCACCCATCCTTTCCCCAAAATGTGGTGGTTCCGATAGCGGACTACTACATTATCCTCCCTTTCCATCTGTATCCTCTAGGTTGGCAACGCATCTAGTACATCTCTTGTGTTGTAGATGTTCATGGGCGAAGGTAACCACTTACCATCAGGCGGTGCTTCTGCTCGTTTGCCATCCGGTATTGCCTTAGCAACGGATATGTCATTTTACATAAAAATGAATGTTAAACCAATAGTAGTGTGTGTAATATTTATTTCATTAATATAATCTATTTCTAAGTATTATATTATTATAAATAACGTCTTTTTACTTTTTGTCCATATAAACGTTTACTGTACTAAATTTCATACTCTTCATATTCACAATTGTCGTAAAAAGGGATCAAAAGATTCCCTTCAGTATACCTTCACGTATTAATATAATAACTAGAGTTCCCGTTAACGCGTTAATAACGCGTTGTCTATCAATGTATTGTATGTATATGTCACTTTATATAAACAAGCATGTCAAAGCATGGTAGTGTGTGTAACATTTATTTTATTAATTTAATATACTTTTCATGCATTGTTTAAAAATATATTAGCATTCTGCACTCCTCTATATAAACTATAAGTGTGCCAAGTTTCATGCTCCTTCGTCTACGTAATTTTCGTAAAAAGAGGTGCAAAGTTTTTGCTTCACGTATTAATATGATAATGATTTGGATCGCCGAAAAAAAAAAAAATTATCGACCCCCTAAAAAGGTTGCATACCCCTGACTCAAAGCATTTCAAAGGAACGACAAAATACACTGAAAGACCTATCTGGTTGAGTTTAAAATCGTATTGGCAATTAATTTGCAAGAAACTGTTGATTCACTCAGTTCTGTTTACGTTGTTTTTGTAAAAAGTTAACTTTTACTATGGGAATGGGAATTTCATTAGCGTTTCGTGATTTGGGTAAATTTAATTATGTTTAAGATTGTGATGTGGTGACTCAGTGGTTTAGTTGGTCGGTAGTTTTGTATTCGAATACTAAAAGAATATATATAGAGGCCATCGTGGCGAAGTAGAACTCCGTCTGCGTATGAGTGCGAGTGGTTAAAGTTTGAATCTCACTCGAAGGAATAATTGATTTTATTTATTTATTTATTTATAAGGTCTACCAACAGAATATACATATAACATGAAAGTTGACACAAATTATAAAAAAAAATGTTACATTGCTCAGTGTTATTCCACTTACAGGCAGACACAACATGCTCACAATAAATTGTTTTTAAATTATTTTCATTTTCCTGCTATGGTAAACAGAGCGCGGCGATGAGTTCCGCCATTCCACAGAAAATGTCTCGATGTATGTCTCTATGCGGAAAGTAGTAATAATTTCCCAACACGTATATCGTAAAGAGCTTAGTATAGTCAGATACAGCTTAGTGAAAAGGCACTCCGTACCTTACTTCATAAAACGAATTTAACACTTCCCTTAGGAAATCGAGACAATAATTGAATCGGTGAGTGCAGAAACAAAGTAAGTCATAAAAGCACAAAAATTCGTTATCGATTTAAATTAGCTTAGAAAGGCAAGGTATACACATTTTTCTCCCTCCTGCAAAATTAAAAAATCCGGACTTACGTTGTTTCTGCACTCACCGATTCAATTGTCAAGTGACGAAATTTAACGCCATGGATTGTTTAACTAACCTTACTTTGATTCCTGCTTAATCCCTAGCGGAGTATCCAGAGAGCATTGGATTGTCTCACCAACGCTGAGTAATAAAAAAATTAAAATAATCATTCCCCCAAATGGTAATCGAACCCGCAATCATATTAACAGTTAGCTGTTCCACATTTATATACTATCGCATATTATATATAAAAATATGATAATAACTTACATTCACGGCTAAAACTTTAAAATCTATGAACGTTAGGAGTTCTTACAAACTTTAACACTTATCACAGTTCAGTAGATATACCGTTATATTGTGTTATTTCCGGTTAACCAAATAAAGCTTTATTTATATTTATGATGCTCTTCTACTTAGCTGAGTTTCAGTTTTATTATACTCGTATTTCTAACTACGTATGAATGATATACTAGCTGTTTCCAGTGGCTTTGTTAGCGCGGATTATAGAACCTCAAATTTCGTTTTTTTCGGTTTCGTACTCCCCAACACTTCCTAAGGAGCTTACATACATACATAGCTTCACGCTGTATCACGCATATAGCAGGGTAGGCAGAGGGAACCTAGTGTTCCGCTGAATTGGGGCATTGCGTGCTGAGTGGCGGAACTCAACGCCGCGCTTTGCCTTGTTACCAAACCCAGGAAACGAAAAATACCATTTCCTGGAGTGGGAATCGAACCCACAACCTGTCGCGTTTTCAGTCACACGCTTGTGCCTTTGCCCCACGACGAGCAATTACATGCTAAATTTTAGCTTTCTATTATTAGTTTCTTAGTAGTTTCGTCTGTACGTTGTCTGCCAGTCACTCCGTAACGCAGACGTTTTATACTTATATATATATATATATATATATATATTCTGCTGCTCTTAGTATTCTTTCGCAAGGTTGGCTTAGTGTCAAAAAAATTCGTTCTCTGTTTTGCAAAATCGAAGTCTTCCATGTATAGTGGCGGAACTCAACGCCGCGTTTTGTGTTACCATACTAGAGTCAGAAAAGTGCTTCTAATATAACCTTTCCCACGAGGAATTTTATATTAAAATGACTCAGGTGTGAATCGAACCCACAACCAACTGTATTTGGCTACAAATTGCACCTCGTTCTGTTCTCTCACTCGTTCTCTCTTCCAAAAATTGCCGAGATAATCTAATCTTAGAATTTATGAATTAAATTACACTGCTTTAACACAAATACAAGCCTAAAATAAGGAAAAGTCACCCGTTTCAGGAAGTACGTTTTTCAAGAGGCATGAATAATTGACATTCTGGATATTAGGTGATTTCCTCCAGTCATTTATCAGAATAGAGGCAGTCGTGGCGCAGAGGCATAAGCGTTACTATAAACGGGACAGGTTGTGGGTTCGATTCCCACTCCAGAAAATATTAAATATTTATAGTAATTAATATTCAGTATTTTCGTTTCCTCGATCTGGTAGCAAGGCTCAGCACACAGTGCCTAAATTCGGCGAAAAGTTGGGAACGTATATCTTTGGAGAACGGAGTGTCTTAACAGTAGATTCTTAGGTTTCCTCTGCCTACCCTACTATGTGCGGGATACAGCGTGGAGCTATAAAAAAATATCAGAATAATTTCTTAGTACGGCTCTCTCACAATGGTGTACCCGTTTATGAAATGACGCAGCTTCACGCTATATCCCTCATAGGAGGGTAGGCAGAGTACCTAGTGCTTCGTCGGCTGTTTTTCGCACAGATTCGATATAGGTTGTGTGGCGGGTCTTCACAGCACTGCGGTTTGTCTTACAAAATCGGAGGTATTAATACAATTTCTAATTCCTCCGAATAATAATTTTACCAAGTACCATCTCATTTATAATCTACAATATGAAAATATACAGCAATAATTTACGAACTTAAAAAAATTAAGAGAATCCAGTGGTACATGTGACTGTAAACACAATTTATTGTGGGTTTGATTCACTAGGGGAAATGATTTTATTTATATTATTTCCATTTCCATTCTGGCAAAACAAAGGGCGGCGTTGAGTACCGTTACTCAACACATAATGTCACAAATTCGAATCGGGAGTGAGAATGGAGTGTCTTGACACAAGGTCCTCTCCAATTACCCTGCAATGCGGGATAAGGCATAAAGAAATAAAACTTACATACATATATAGCGTCACGTTGTATCCCGCATATAGTAGGGTAGGCAGAGGGACCCTAGTGTTAAGACAGTCCGTTCCCCACTTAAAGCCTGTCGTGGCGCAGAGGCACAAGCGAGCCACTGTAAACGCGACAGGTTGTGGGTTCGATTCCCACTCCAGGAAATGGAATTTTTCATTTCCTGGGTTTGGTAACAAGGCAAAGCACGGCGTTGAGTTCCGCCAATCAGCACGCAATGCCTCAATTCGGCGAAAAGTGGGGAAAGAAATAAACCTTAAGTTTTAAAAAATCACAAGTTATAAAATTTTGAGTTGGGTCACTTTAATTCTAAAGCCCTTTACACACCACGTTTTTTTTCATACGTTAACAACGAGCTTTTTCAATAAGCGTGTCTTCTGCGCATTATTAATACTGTTAACATGTTTTAGTAGTTTTTGCAAGTGTCTCGAGAAAGGCAAATAAAACGCGCGTTTATAGTATAAAGCTACTAACCAACTAACGTAAATGGTATCAGATATTCAGCTTCACGCTTTTCCCACATCGTAGGGTAGTCAAAGATAACCTATCCTCAAGACACTCCGTTCGTCACGATCCACACTAAATAGTGACATTGTGTTGAGTAGCGGAACTCAACAACACGCTTCAGTTACAGATACTATTTTAGTTATGATCATATTAGCTCGCATCCGGTATATTAAAATTTCTTTATTACATTTGTTTAGTCTATTCGGTGCATTCATTAATTGTTTCATCTGAACTTTTTTCATAGTATCCAATTTGTATATCAATAAAAAACGCACAGCGTGTTAGTTGCAACGTAAAAACGCAAATTTCATGTATGAAGGTAACAAGTACGTGACATCGAATTTGCATTTGCTGAGCGTCCTAATCGTGTTACACGCGCGTCGACAGCTCACGGTCTGTAAAGGCCCTAAGGGCGCATTACGTGGACAAATTTAACATTTTTTTGGAAGTCGCCGAAACCCGTCCATTATCCCGAATAACGGGATAAAGGGAGTGATTTTTCACATCCCGTCGAGTGAATTGGATTTCTTAACAATAGAACAAGATATGTATGTATTTGAATGAGATATTATCATAGGCTTTTAGGCTTTTTAACTAATGAATTATATGCGGATGGATTTTCGACTACATTACGTTTATGGCTTGAAATCTTTTGTGAATTGGTTGTTTTTTTTGTTAGTTAAGTTATAGCTTAAGCTACATTTATACTTGTTGGAAATTTTCAATATATTTATGAGATAAATAATATATTATGCTGATATTATTATAATTTATGTGAATGTTTGTGAGGATGGATGCTTGTTACTCTTTCACGCAAAAACTACTGAACCAACTTAAATTAAGCTTAACAATAGTATACAAATACAAATACAAATACAAATATTCTTTATTGCACACAAATAAACAAATAGAACATAGAACATAGAACATAGAAGTAGTAATAGCGTACAATAAGGCGGCCTTATCGCTTAAAGCGATCTCTTCCAGGCAACGAATACATTTATTTATTTATTTATTTATATTTATTTATTTATTTATGGCATACGAATATATAAATATATAAATATATAAATATATATAAATATATAAATATATATACAAATATAGGTATACGAGTACATTGAAAAAAAAAAATGTATTTCCTAACTAAAAAAGTTGAGTGATTGGAGAAAATCATATTAAATCATATAGGGTTAAAAATATAATGATTCTAATTTGTAAACAAAAGCAGGTCTAATCGTTGGGGACCCAATAATATGCGAATGGCTTGACACTGGAGCAATGCGTAAGGACGTTTCCTCGTTGTGCGTTCTCTATCGCATACATGGCCCTCCAATACTGTGTGGTTTTATAGAAATTTCCTTCCGCATGCCACTTAATTATGAAATGTCCTGCGGCAGTGTTCCCACGTCGATACGACATGGGTACCTTCAAAAAGCGCACCTACCATACCTTAAACTCCAGCAACACACCTGTAGCACCTCTGGTGTTACACTGGGTCGTGGTTGACGATGATCAGATCAGATGACGCAACCGTTTGTGTGGTTCCATAAAAAAAGCAAACATTGGAACAATGCCACTTATCCGAAATACGTTTTGGGGAATCTAGTTATAACTATGAAAGTATCAAGCGAGTCCGCCGCAGGACGGACGGTGACAAATGAGCGCTAAGAATAATGACCTAGCGTTATTTTGGCTTTGAATTAATGGTTTCACTCCTCTGCCCCTTATCGACTGTTAATTAAAGTCAATTGTTATTTTTTTTGTTATGATGTTTTATATAAATAATAGATATTTATTGTTATATTATGGCTAAATAACAGAATTTCTGATTATTAGTAAGTAAAATGTTATAGCCTTTTTCGAAAATTGTGCTGTCGTTCAGTAGTTTTTGGGTGAAAGAGTAACAAATACATGTCCATTTATCATCACTCATTAGCAGAATATTGGATTTCAATTCCTACAAATATTATAAATAGATAAGTTAATGTGTGGCATTAAATGCTGTTGACGCTCACTCGTCAATTTTGCTATAGTTATTACGCAGCTTCCCGCTGTATCCCGCACATAGCAGGGTAGGCAGAGGGAACCTAAGAACCTAGTGTAAAGATACTCCGTTCTAAGATAGTAGTTATGAAGTTATTCTAAAATTATTATTTAAAAGACCAACTGTTGAGTTTATAGCCGACTCTTCTCTGTGCCGGTGGTAGCTTCTGTACTAACAATACTGACATTTTTATGTTAACTGACGAATCAAGTATCCTCTTAATAGCCTATTTGTACAAAACAGCAGCTTTCCGTTTTATCCCGCACAACAAGGTAGTCATAGCTAATGTCAAGACACTCCGTACGCCGCTTTTCACCCAAATTCAAGGCACTCCTTTTTAAATGGCGGAGTTCACCGCCGCATTTTGTCTTTGAGCGTAGAATTTAAAATAATCATGACCCCGATGAAACACTTTCAACCACCGTAATTAAAGAACAGAACTAAATTGAACCACTGAGTAGAAATAGAATCCACACCCAATTGCCTCTACAGATTGACGTTGTGCCACTGTGATACGATAACCTTTTTATTATATAAAAAATACCTCGACTTTCAGTTCGAAAGTCAACGCAATTTAAAAAAAAAAAATTTCAAATTGAAAATCAAATGAATCAATCACTTTACCAAATATTCAAATTATTCATACACATAGGGTATAATAATATCTAATAATTCATCAGTATTGTATTTTGAACGCAAATCGCGTCATTCATCTTCTTTGACAAGATCGATCACGTGACACGGCATTATAGGTCAATCTAGGACAGTAAACTGAAAAATCAGACCGAAAATGTTGGCTTTTGTCAAACGGCAACACTAAATAAATGGCTATTGGAATTTTTAACGGGATTTTTCGGCTTTTTTCGTGTAAAATTGTTGTTTGGGTAATTAGTTAATATCTGATGGTTGGCAGTTTGATTTCTATTCGAGGGCTATAAAAGAAGATAGCCAGAGATAACGTAATGTTAAAACATTTCGTTCTCCACTTCCCACCTGAAATAGAGATATTGTATGTTGAATGGTGGAATTTAACGCTGCGCTATATCTTAGCACATAGGAGAAATGAAAATAATTTAAATATGATCATTTCCAGCAGAGGAAATCGAAGTCATAATCAATCGTAACAGTAGTTAAACGCTGTTCCACTCTTCTATATACGTGCTATCTATATTTTAAAAGGAACAAAAATGCCCCAAATCGGCGGATAGTAGCGAACTGAAATCTAAAGAGAACGGAGTGTCAAGACACTAAGTTCTCTGGTTCCCTCTGCCTACCCTGCTACGTACGGGATAGAGCGTGAATCTAAAAAAAAAATATTAATTAAAAACGAAAAAATAAGCTATGTACGTATGTCAAACTGTCTCACTGTGCGAAAATCTCTTTCAGGACAATATAAATATAATTTTCCACTAAAAATAACGCCCACCCATCCAATTCCGGTTCCACTGGAAGTTGAAGCAAGATTGATCGTACACCATCATCCGATTATATCTAGAGCCTAAACAATCAAGCCGTTCACTTGTCAAGGTAACACAAACAGAGCGAAAAGTCAATATAGAAACTTCATTATCTTATTCAAGTTTGTAACTTTTGCTGATCTTGTGAACTGAACCTTAATGGCGCGGTGTTAAGTTACGCTGTATCCCGCATATAGCAGGGTAGGCAGAGGGAACCTAGTGCTAAGACACTCTGTTCCCCACTTTCCGCTGAATTGAGGCATTGCGTGCTGGGTGAGGGTATTTAGCGCCGCGCTTTGCCTTCTTACCAAACCCAGGAAATGAAAAAATCCATTTCCTGTAGTGAGAATTGAACCCATAACCTGTCGTGTTTACAGTCGCACGCTTGTGCCGATCCGCTACGACAGCGTAAATACAATACTAAAATATATTTCATGTGTAAAAATATTTATTTAGTTTTCCATTGAAATTAAAATACATATATGCAAATTAATATAACAATGTTAAACAAACACACCTTTGAGAGCGACGCGTGCATTTTGTAAACAAGCCACCTCATACATTACATTGTCATGAAAATTGAAATTATATAATATATTTTTAGTTTCACGCTTTTTCCCCGCAAAACAATTTAAATATGAAGAAGAGACAAAATTTGCGTGTTAAGCGTGCAGCTTCACGCTTTATTCGACATACTAGGATAGTTGTAGAAACGCCTGTCGTGGCGTAGAGGCACAAGCGTGCGACTGTAAACGCGACAAGTTTTGGGTTCGATTCCCACTCCAGGGAATGTAAAAGTTTAATATTTTCATTTCCTGGGTTTGGTAACAGAGCAAAGCGCGCCGTTGAGTTAGAGCGAAATAATGAAAACATTTTAAATACAATCATTTTCCCCAGTAAAATGCAGAGAGAACCTGGTGTTAAGATACTCCGTACACCAATTATAGCCTAAAATCAAACATTATGTGTTAAGTGGCGGAACCTAGCGCCGTCATACTAGAATAGGAAATGAAAAATAATTTAAATAGAATCATTTCAAAAGAGCAACAAAGAGAACCTAGTGTCAAGACACTATTTTTTTTTTTTTTTTTTTTTTTTTTTATGGTTAACGGATGGCAAACGAGCAGAAGGACCACCTGATGGTAAGTGGTTACCTTCGCCCATGAACATCTACACCACCAGAGATGTTGTAGATGCGTTGCCAACCTAGAGGATAGAGACGGAAGGGGAGGATAATGTAGTAGTCCGCTATCGGAACCACCACATTTTTGGGAAAGAATGGGTGGGAAAGGGGAAAACCTGGCTTACATGCCATCGAACCGGAACACATCACAAGATATTTGGCGGTTCGTCTTTGACATGATAGTGGTCGCGAGCCAGACGGAGGACGAACCTCCTACCACCAAACAAAAAAACACTCCATTCAGAACTTCTTTTTTACGCTGTATCTCGCATATAGCAGGGTAGGCAGAGGGAGCCAGAGAACCGACGTGTTAAGATATTCCGTTTATTCATAACTTTCTGTCCGAAATATCACATTACGTATTAAGTGGCAGAACTTAAAACCGCGTTTTATCTCACCAGAGTAGTCTTTTATCTTTTATCTTCACGCACGCAGAGGGAACCCTAGTGCTAAGATACTCCGTTCACTTTCAATAATTCCGTTCCTCACTTTCCGCCGAATTGAGGCATTGCGTACTGAGTGGCGGAACTCAAAGCCGCGCTTTGCCTTGTTACCAAACCCAGGAAAATAGGACCCCAGAAAATACTATAATTTTCATTTACTGGAGTGGGAATCGAACCCACGACCTGTCGTGTTCACAGTAGCACGCTTGTGCCAGAGCAGTCATATATAAATAATTTAATTCAATAACAATCATTTCTTAAATGGCTTCTCTTGCCATTTGATTCAACATTATGCAAAAATATTCATATTTCTATATGATGTAAAAGCAGAATTGTGTTTCGTCAACATGATATGTCGATATAACGGATTTTGATGTATGGAATGAAACATAGTGGTTGACAGATCGTTTCATCTTAATTACTAAAGAGTATTTATTTCTCTTTGGCTATATATAGATACCTTGAATAGTGTAGCCTATTTTAGCCGACTTCAAAAAAAAGGGAAACGAAACTCTTTTTTAGCAGCGGGACTTGAACCCGCGCCTGTTGGAAACCGTCCAAGCGCCCTGACCGCTAAGCCATGCGTTCTTATACAGTTGTCTCTTACAGAATGATTGATCCTAAAAATTGTCTTTGGGTAGCAGAAATTGTAAAAATCTCTCTACAGAGATGCTAACAACAAAAATATGTTGTAACTAGCGTATAAGAATTTCGACGCAGCTGGATAAGAAAGCATGGCGCCGTGGTTAGAGCGCTTGGACGGTTTCCAAAAGCGCGGATTCGAGTCCCGCTGCGTTCAAATTTTCATACGTTTTCAAAAATGTGTTTCGTTTCCTAAGTGCGTTTCAAATATCTAATGATGTGTTCCGGTTCGATGGCATGTAAGCCAGGTTTTCCCCTTTCCCACCCATCCTTTCCCCAAAATGTGGTGGTTCCGATAGCGGACTACTACATTGTCCTCCCCTTCCATCTGTATCCTCTAGGTTGGCAACGCATCTACAAC